>JAPXFY010000013.1:8423727-8428727 GCA_030674185.1 Monoplex corrugatus | reverse complement strand
TACTTCATCGGCATCCCCACTAACCCGCTGTGCGCCTTCATCTGGCTGGGGCGTCAGACACGACGTAGCAACTCCTCCGCCATCTACCTGGGGGCTCTGTCCATCTCTCATTGTGTCTTCCTCATCCTGCACATCTTCATCGAGCTTAACTACGCCTGGGACATCAGGACGTATGATGGGTACGTGTCTTGTGAGTTGTTCTACACTGTCTACTACTGCACCCAGTACCTGGCCCCTCTCCTGGTGCTGGGTTTCACCGTGGAGCGTTACATCGCCGTCTGCCATCCTTTTCTTAAGGAAAGGTACTGCACGGTGAGGAGAGCTGTCGTCGTGGTCTTCGTTCTCCTCGTCTTCTGCATGCTGATGAGCTGCGTGCAGGCTTACTTGTGGACCTACGACGAGAAGTACAAGGTGTGCAACCACCGTCAGAGTCTGCGAGGCAGCAAGTTCCTCCTTTACTGGACCTGGATCACGGAACTGGTGGTCTTCGGGGTGGCTCCTCTGACGGCCCTGGTCTTCAACGTGTTCGTCATCAGAGAGATCCACAGCATCACCTCGCGGGGGCCGGCCGTCTTGACGCCTTCAGGGGGCTCCGGACAGAACCAGGCATCCACCGTCACGCTTCTCACCGTCTCCTTCTATCTCATCTGCACCTGGCTGCCAGCCACCGTGGTTTACTCCCTAGAGCAGGATTTTCCTGTAGGGGACGGCAGTCCCTCCAACGACTCCAAAACGTGGCAGCGGCATTTTACGTACATCACGGTCAGGAAGTGTGTGGAGGAGGCGACACTGTCCAATTCGGCATGCTACTTCTTCATTTATTACCTTACAGGTAAACATTTCCGCGTCCGTTTCCAAGAGATGATGTGTCCCAAGAAGTGTTCCGCTAGGAACGAGGAAGCGAACGGAGCTGTGAACGGGCGTAACGTGCTGGCCAAACAGTACATCGCTGTGCCCAGTAAGACAGACAATGGTCACAACACTAGCATCACCAGCGTGTGATGACTACATACTGCCATAGCTTTGCTGATATTAAGTTGATTTTTTGGTGTTTGTTTATGCCTTCAGCAGAGATGAGTTTGAAAAACAGTAATGTTTGTAATATTAACGAGTATCGAAAGTATTGTTTGTGAATTTTATTTCATTTTAAACTTGTCTGAACAGTCCTACTGCCTGTAGATACGAGAAAACAAATGAACGAACGAACAAACAAACAAAGAAATCAACAAACTTATACCAGCATTTGTGCCAGTGTTTTATTGTTCGTCAGGACCGTAGAAGTATGTGTTTTGATTAAAATATTCTAAATGTACACATACATCATTGCAACCTATCCACTCATAGTTTAGATACTAACCTGTCTTGACAATATACCCATGACACAGTTGTTTTTGTTTTGTTTTGTTTTGTTTTGTTTTGTGCGTTTTTCATGTTTGTGACTTATAAAGACGACAAACCTCATTCACTTATGAGGCGTTGGAAATCATTATCACATTTTACATTTGAACTAATTCTACTTGAAATTTGACTGGAACGGACTAACACTCCCGGATATTTGAACCAAAATGGTAAAAAGAGTGGCAGAATGGTTCAGACGTTCGCCTGCCAATAACTAAACTCCAGGTTCCAGGGTTCGCTCCCCTTAGAGGCCTTGACTTTTCTCCTCAGTTTGACCGGAAAATCGAACTGAACGTCTAGTCCCTCGAAAGGGGACGAAAAATGAGTCCGACCTGTGTGCTTTCTGGATGCGCACAATAAAGATCCCACGGCAATTGAAAATTGTAAGAGCAGGGCATTGCCTTGGTATAAAACATGGGAGAGATAGGCTGATTTCCCAGGTCCCACCCCTTGAAGACCAGTTAGCCTTCTTGGCTTTCTAAAGTTTTGGCCGAATAAAATATGAATATGAATGTGTGTTTGAAGGGAGGGAGAGGGGATAGGCGCCGCTGTCGTGGTGCTGGCCCCGGGAAATGTTGAGATCTCTGCCACCTCACTCCCCTACGACTCCAGGGTTACGGAACTATCTAGGTAGGACCTCAGGACCTGGACAGCTCATGGGTTTGTGTGCTGGCTTAAGGTTTGTGCCGTGATCATTCTGGATCTTCCTCACCACTTTGCACTTGTGACTTCAGTGCTTCTGGAATTCGTTCCGAGCGTGGAGACGTCATCTTGAGCAATTGAAAATTGAAAACTGAAAACTGAAAACTAACCGAAATGGCGGGCCTTGGTCAAACTCAAACTTTGTCTTCGTGTCGTCTCACTGGATGGGGTTTGTGGTCATTGATTAGCAAAGAATCAACCATTGTTCTGTCTAAATTAGATTTCACCAAACACTTTTTATATTCTTGGTGGCTTGAAGTCTTTTAGCTTTGTTGTTATTGTTGTTTAAAACCCAGCCGACTGCGTAGAGCCATACCAGGGCTATAACCATTTTAAAACATAAAAAAAAAACTTTAACAGGACAAAAAAAAAGAAAAAAAAAGTAAGTACACGTATCAATGAATTTGCGTACATAATCTAAGGACATGCCCCTGGCGTTGAACACTCCTTCAACGTTATCGCACAGGGGATTTAAAAAAAAAAGATATGAATACATATTTAAGCATACCTAAGGATACTAAAACGTATACAGAAACGAGCCTAAATTACCTAAAATTGTTTCCGCATATCTCACCTACATAGAGCCAAAAATGCACTTAATACATGTACCCAATTATCAATCTTAAGAAAAAAGTACGTAAGGCTGTATCGAACAAACACAGGTGAATGGACCAGCAACTCTTTTTAACTCATATTTAACCAGCTGAGCTGACGAGCGACTCCAAGTTTCAGATCTGGAGTTCAATCCTACACAGCAACATTAACACTGGCTTGCCTTAGTTACAACATAGCCTAGGTAGGACCTCAGGACCTGGCCACCTCGTGGGTTTGTGTGCAGGCTTAAGGCTTGTGCCATGATCACCATACAGTTAAAACATAGTCTAGGTAGGGCCTCAGGATCTGGCCAGCTCATGGGTTTGTGTGCAGGCTTAAGGCTTGTGCCATTTTCACCATACACATGGCACATGTGAGTTAGTGCACATGGAATTCGTCCCCAGCGTGGAGACGTCATCTGAGAAACTGAAACTGAAACTGCTTGCTATCATTTTTCAATACGAGCTGCTAGTTGGTAGAGCCATGGATTTAAGGATCTGATATCTTGAGTTCCATCCCAGAACGCAACATTAAAAACTGGCCTGATTGCTGCCCATCTTAATGTTGCCATCATTCTAGTGGTGTCAGCTTAGTGTTTGATAGGTCCACTGGCCTGTTTGCTGCCCATCTTAATGTTTCCATCTTTCTGGTGGTGTCAGCTTAGTGTTTGATAGGTCCACTGGCCTGTTTGCTGCCCATCTTAATGTTTCCATCATACTGGTGGTGTCAGCTTAGTATTTGATAGGTCCACTAGCCTGTTTGCTGCCCATCTTAATGTTTCCATCTTTCTGGTGGTGTCAGCTTAGTGTTTGATAGGTCCACTGGCCTGTTTGCTGCCCATCTTAATGTTTCCATCTTTCTGGTGGTGTCAGCTTATTGTTTGATAGGTCTTCTCTCCCCTTTCCCCGTTTCAAGACCTTGCCAGCGCATAGGGTTTTGTGCAGGCTCAGGAAATCTGTTAGATAACTGCTGGCTGATTTGGGGGAGCGCATATGGAGTTGCTCAAGCGCGGTGAATACTTTTTGAAATGACTCCAGCAACTTGAACAATGCTCCAATCATTCTGCTGTTGTTAGTGTTGTATAGGTCCTTCTTCCCCTTCCTCACTTCAAGACCTTACCGCTACATAGAGTTTTGCGTAGGCTCAAGGCGTTTCGCAGATAACTGCTGGCAGAATTGATGGAGTGCATATGGAATGCGTCCCACTGGAAGAAATTCCAGTCCCCATATCTCAGTGAAGCCTAAAAAATATACGATTTTGGATAGAAGTTATTGGAGGTGATTTCCCCCCAAAAATTATGCTTTTCAAAAGGAGTGACAAGAACTGGTTTTCAGCCCACTGCTTTATTATTATTATTATTATTATTATTATTATTATTATTATTATTATTATTATTATTATTATTATTATTATTATTATTATTATTATTATTATTATTATTATTGTTATTATTGTTATTATTGTTATTATTATTATATCATTATTATTATAATCATTATTGTATTTTTTATTATGGTTACTATTATATTATCATTATTATTATCTATTATTATTATTATTATTATTATTATTATTATTATTATTATTATTATTATTAGTATTAGTAGTAGTAGTAGTAGTAGTAGCAGTAGTAGAAGTAGTAGTAGTATTGTTATATAATTATTATTAGTATTGTTGTTGTTGTTATTATTGTTTATTATTATTAGTATTGTTATTATTATTTGTTAATCATATCATTACTATCATTAATATTATTATTATTATTATTATATTATTATTGTTATTATTATTATTATTATTATTATTATTATTATTATTATTATTATTACTATTAATATTATTGTTATTATTATTTATTATTATTATTATTATTATTATTATTATTATTATTATTATTATTATTTTACGCTGAAGTGCGTGACAGTCAAATGTATAAGACGTGGGACTTGTAATCAAAAGGTCTGTGGGTTTGATCCTGCATTGGAACCTCCGGCGTGGCGGTTAAATGGTAGAAATTCTTTTCCGATCTCCAAGGTCATTTTGTGTGCAGAGACCTGTCAGTACCTGAAGCCCTTCTCTGTGTATACACACGCTGAACGTAACACACACACGATAAAAGATAGTTTTAACTATGAACGTGTATGACAACTTGCGGACATATGAAAACAACCCAGCATGCTCGACCACCACAGACGAGGTATGCAGACTGTGCACCAACATACAGTTTGCATAGTGTGCGCAAAATAATGAGAATATACATGCATATGTATGTATGTACACACACACACACACACACACACACACAC
>JAPXFY010000013.1:8391227-8396227 GCA_030674185.1 Monoplex corrugatus | reverse complement strand
ATGACATCCCACCAGAGATCAGGCTGTTTATGATCAAAATCAAGTGATCTCTTTCCTCTGAGTTGCAGATTATGTTTGGTTTGAACTAGCTCATCCATGGTTTTGTACCGTCCCCTAGAAATGCGGTGTTCGAACAATAAACAAAGAACTTACCTTTTTTTCTAAATGACAATGGCAAAACTACTGGCTTACATATTGTCTATAATGCTACTTTTTAGTTACATGTCTACACGTTTAATCAGCATTGGAGTGGTGTAATAAAATGAAATGTTTAGCGTAATTTGTATTGGTGGTGATGGTGGTGGTGGTGATGGTGTTGATGGTGGTGGTGATGGTTGTGTGTGTGTGTGTGTGTGTGTGTGTGTGTGTGTGTGTGTGTGTGTGTGTGTGTGTGTGTGTGTGTGTGTGTGTGTGTGTGTGTGTGTGTGTGTGTGTGTGTGTGTGTGTGTGTGTGCATTTAAACTGTCCTATTCTTCGGGTATCACCTTACTGAACTCGAGTTTAGAGTTTTTCCTTTTGGCAACTGGAATCAATTTAGTCATTGTGAAAGACTTCGTTGTATGGTAATAGCATGTCGGTATTATGGAACTTTTGTTATCAGACAGTCCTGGATGGACAAAAATCCTGGTGAATGTGGCGGTAGTGGCCACAATGTGTTTCCTGCACGGTGGTGCGGGACGACAGTTTCAATTTCAATTTCTCAAGATGACGTCTCCACGCTGGGGATGAATTCTATATGCACTAACATCACTGGTGTCATGTGATGGAGAAGATCCAGAATGATCACGGCACAAGCCTCAAGCCTGCACATAAACCCATGATCTGGCCAGGTCCTGATGTCCTACCTAAATAACAGGTTTGGACGAAGCGTAAGGCAGATATCGTCAGTTATGTTTCCAGTCAATGAATATTTGTGCAAGAGGTTTCCACCCCAAATGTTTCTTTTTTGTATTGTAATATAAGAATGAGTGGCTTGACAATTGCAGATGATCTTCTCTCAGGAAGTATATGCGCAAGTTAGAAGAAGAGAGAATGTGTTTGTTAGTGTACGCAAGACAAATTAGCCGTACACACATGAGTCTAACGTGAAATCTCTAAATGTGGATTTGCATTAAAATGTCAACATATCTTTTTCATTTGTTTACCTATATATCTTACAGGTCAGGCTTCTCTGATAGCGCTGACTTTATAGTCGAAATCAATGTAACAGTTGACAGTTCCTCCATTTGCCAATAGTTGGATCAAGTTCCCAAACTGTCAGTGACTGATGGTGTGGTCCAGTTACTGTCCTCACTTTGAGACTAATTGCGTTTTTGTTTTGTTACAATATACAGTTTACGTATAAATGCACTGACAGCTGATATTTTGCTTATTCCCTTAGGTATATATATAATATCTTGACCATATCGCCTCATATATTGCTATATACTGCTGCACGTTTATTTCCTCTCTTTTTTTAACTCATTGTTGCGTTTTTAAGCTTTTCCATTCTAAATTCCTTCGTTGTGAACTCCTTGTTCCAATGTTTGTCTGTCACTACAGCCTATCTTTTTTTCCGCCAAACAACAAACAAACAAACAAACAAACAAACAAACAACAAACAAACAAACAATCAACAAACAAATAAGCAAACAAACAAACAAAAACAAACAAATAATCAACAAACAAACAAACAAAAGCCATAGACAGCTCAGGTCTCCAAAGTCATGCACAATAATGCTACTTATTCCTTTCTTTTGACATATCATTGCCCGTTTTGAGTTTTTTGAAAATGCCACTAAAAGGGCAATTTCCTTCGTTTGAAACATATTATGCGCGTGCTAATCCGTTGAAGAAAAATCTGAAGAAAGTCAATTTTATATTGTAAGTCTTCATCTGCATAATTTTTTTCCGACAATCTGTTTCATTTTTGAAGAAAAGATTGTTCCGTTTAAATATTGCCTTTGTTGTGTTTGCACTGGTCACGCATGTTACAATGACAATTATATTGATTCGTATTTAGTTTGAAGCTTTTACAGTTTATTATTCAGGTGTGTTGCTCAAATTGTGTTGGTCTTTGAAAGGCATTCGTTGATTTTTACCCAATTTGTTTTTAGCGTGTGCTTGACACTTTTTCTAACAAACATCGCTTTGAAAGCATATCTCGATTTTTTTAAAATTTTTACTTCAAAGGAATCATCTTCTTTTTAAAAGAACTGTTTACATTTACATTGCTGTAGTTATCTATTATCAAACGTCAAAGGTTTTACAAAACTCTTTTCTTCAAATTTCAGCCAGGACCAAGTGTACATTTTCGCAAGGACGATTGTTGCGGCATTCCTGTGTATAATTTCATTACATGTTCTGTTGCAGGCAATGCCTTCCCAGCTGGAACACTTGATGCCAATCACACCAGCTGTAGCATCAACTGCATAATGATCAGCCGTTAACGTAAATAAGCTGATGGTATTATTGCTGATGGTATTGATGGAGGTGGTAGTAATGAAGGAGATGGTGATTGTGTGCAGGCGGTCACCTTTCCAAAGACCTCAGAAAAGTAGACCTGCCCATCATCTCTAACGACCTATGTAGCTATTACCTCGATCAGGATTTTGCCCACATTGTCAGCAGTCAAATGTGCGCTGGTGTGCTTGAAGGTGGCAAAGATGCTTGTCAGGTAACTCTACATTTTTTTATTTAATGTTGGTTTAAAACAAGTGTGACTGCCCGCGTTCAAGCAAACAGGGACCAGAATAGTGCAATGAATCCAATATGACCTTAGAATAGGAAGAAAAACATCCCAAACCAACAGCCAACGGGCTGAAGAGAAACCCTTAGTCAGACGCGGCTGGACCTGTCTTGTGAAAACCAGAGTCCCCAGAGAAAGAAAATTCTAAGTCAGAGGACAGGCCCAGCTGCGTCTGACTAAGGGATTTCTTTCTCCGGGGACGATCCATTTACATCGGCCATACCTCTTGATTATATAATTCCCCATTCAGTCGATCATATGCTTATATTTTCTCTTATGCATTATTTAATTGTAGGATCTTTTTACCTTCCAAACACCACTCTTAGCTAGTGCATCACTGTTTCAATTTAAGCCTTGGACCCTCTTCAGGATAAAACAGTATTTATAGTGCATGTCCACTTTTCAAATTGCAGAATCCATCTCACTTCCGCTCTGACATCATATTTACCAAAAAACACATGAATGCAATTTTAGTCAGTTTATTCCTTTTCTCACACTGGACGGAGCAGCAGGAAAGTTTCAGTCATTTTCTCCTACTGTTAGTAATATGGTGTTTGTTTGTTCGTGATCTTATGCTTGACAAAGGCCAGTTGGCTGAAAATTTGCGCCTGTCAAGCCTGGTTGTATTAAATACGCGTTCGTATTCTTTTTTCTGGTTCATTGATGTTGGTCGTCATTGTTGTCGGCTTGACAGCACAGCCATATACTGATCAGTAGGCCGGACAGAGTTATCTGTGTCAGTTTTTTCTAAACATATTTTTTTTTCATTTTTTGTTTCACAACAAATAGACATCTAGCATACATGTACAATGCTGCAACGAATAGTGACAACAACAAGAACAAACATTTACACATATGAAAAGACAATGTTGACACAACAATCCCACACAGTATACAGAATATACAAAATGATATTTCATACATTGGAAATATAAAAATGAACAATAAAATCTAGCACATGTCAACATTTTCCCTATAAATCCATTTCAAAAACCACGTTCCTTTGCTGAACGATAATCAAGCATCGTCGAACAGTATGGTAACAGAAATGACATCAATTTATACAAATAAGACAAATATTGTTCACATAAAAACAACCTGGCTGGAATCTGGGAAATCAACATATCTCTCCAACATTTTTTTTTTTACCAAGGCAGCCGGGCAATGCCCTGCTCTTCACGATTTTCAACTGCCGTGGAATCTTAAGCGTGAGCAGCCAGAATGCATCTGGGTCCGACTCGTTTTTCGTCACCTTTTGAAGGACTAGACGTTCAGTTCGATTTACTGGTCAAACTGAGGAGAAAAATCGAAGCCTCTACGGGAAGCGAACCCTGGAACATCGAGTTTAGTTACTGGCAGGCGAACGTCTGAACCATTCCTTCACTCTTCCTCTCATTATCAAGATCGTTTTCAAGATGTATATCCAGAAATGACAACAGACACCACAATCTGTCTCTGACAACAGCCCGCAACGGTTGTAGACGCATAAAGACAAAGATGTTAAGTTACAACTAAGATACAGCATCTTTTCATCAACATTATCAGCTAGCTTTTTCTCAGCGTATAATCTGATACTGTTTTCTCACTACACAAAAGGCTGACTCTTCTTAGCAACACTATAACATTTGTGCACGTAGATTTATGATATGAAATTTTCTTGAATTATAGTTAGCGAATGTTCCTTGCATAGTTTGGTATCACTATCAAGATAAAGCCAGGAATGACGGCAAAGGGTTAGCGTTTATGCGTACTACGGTCTAAGTAACGTTTTACAGCAATCATCACACTATATTTCAAAGCCCTAGAGCGTACATATGCGCGCTGGACAGCTAACATAGTTTCTTACCGTATTCACATATGCATGTTACGTAGTCAAAACGTTAGTCAAATTCATATGTAACTATGATATGAACTCATCATGACCGGAGTAAATATACCCCAAAATAATACCAATTAACAACAAATGTTGTATATTTATTCCTCAACAGAAATAGCAAGATACACACGAACACACCCACCCACACACACACACACACACACACACACACACACACACACACACACACACACACACACACACACACACACACACACACACACACACACACACACACACACACACACACACACACACACACACACACACACACACACACAGAAACACACACAGAAACACACACACACACACACACGCACACACACACACACACACACACACACACACACACACACACACACACACACACACACACACACACACACACACACACAC
>JAPXFY010000013.1:8381227-8386227 GCA_030674185.1 Monoplex corrugatus | reverse complement strand
TGGTTTGAGCAGCGTAATAGAAGAAAATGGACTTGGATGAGTCCAGGAGATAATATCAAAAATCAGATTGACTTCATCCTGATAAATCTAAGATTTAGAAATTCTTTACTTCAGCAAAAACACTATCAGGCGCAGACTGCAACAGTGACCACAATCCTGTAGTGGGAAGATTTAGGCTGAAATCAAGGAAAAGGAAACAGACCAAACGCAACATCAAACTGAATTTTGGACTCTTAAGACAAATGAAGTGATACGCAAAAAAATTAATGTACATGTTCAAAACAAATTCAGTGCTCTTGAAGACGTTGGTGACAGTGAGGAGCAATGGACAAAGTTGAGAAATTCGATAAATGAAGCTTGTGAAGAAATCCCTAAAGTAGATAGAAAAAAAAAAAAAGAACTGGATGACAAAAGAAATTTTAGGTTTGATGGAGGAACAGAGGCAGGCAAAGAGAAACGATGAGATATACAGGAAGATAAACAAAGAAATCAGGAATAGGCGCAATGAAGCTAAGGAGGCTTGGCTGAAAACAAATCGCAAAGAAATAGAAGACCAACACAAAACGGATCATCAGGGTATGTACAGACAAAACTGAAGAAATTGTTCACAGGAAAAATACATGCACATCAACTGATTGCCTAAAATCGAAAGATGATACGCTTATCATGGAAAAAGACAAAATATTAGACAGATGGGAGAGTACATTAAAGACATTTTTGAAGATAACAGAAACGAAGAATACATTATAAGAAAGAACGTTGAAAGACCACCCATAATAAAGATGAAGTTAGAGCAGCACTGAAAAAGATGAAACCACGAAATGCCCCAGGACCAGACAACATTACTACAGAGATAATTGAAGCCCTGGAGAAAGTTGGTATTGACAAAATAACAGTTCTCCTAAATGAAATGTATGACACTGGAAAAATCCCCAAAGATACGTCAAAATCAATTTTCATTGCACCTCCAAAGAAGACTGGGGTTATAGAATGCGAACTCCATCGCACAACCAGCTTAATGAGTCATGTAAAAAATATATTTTAAATAAGAACAATCATGATGAGGACAAGGAATAGAATCCAAAGAGAAATAGCAGAATAACAATCTGGATTTGTGGAAGGAAAAGGAATTATTAATGCCATATACATCGTAAGAACTATCATGGAGAGGTCAATCGAGATGAATCATCATCATCATCATCAGGTCCCTGCAGCATGGCGTTGGCGATCATGGACTTCCATATGTCTCCATCTCTTGTTGCATCAAGCATTTCTTCCACCCTCTTTGTCTTCAGCCACTCTGCAAGTCTGTGAACTATCTTCTCCCTGGGTTTACCTGGTGCCCTCTTTCCCTCCAGCTTTCCCGTTGTGACCAGGTGCTCCAATTCCCTCTTCCTCATAAAATGGCCTATATATGTTGCCTATCTTTTCTTAATCTTCCTCATGAATGATCTTCTTGTGTCTGGCTCCATCAAGACTGTCTCGTTTGTTTGTTTTTTTACTGTCCATGGAACTCTCAACCTTCTTTTTAGAAACCACATATCGGCTGCCTCAATCTTATTCTGGCTTTGCTTGTTGACTGTCCAAGCTTCACAACCGTACAATAGTAATGGTTCTATATAACATTCAAGAACTCTCTTCCTGATGTTAAATGATAGGCATTTGTTGGTAAGAATGTTTGTCATTTTCTTGAATGCTGGTTTGGCTTGGCCGATTCTGCTGGCTATTTCTGATGTGCATCTGCCGTCTGGTGAAATGATTGTTCCCAGGTATTTAAACTTATCAAACTGTGTCAAGGTTGTGCTGTTTGTTGTGATTTTGGATGAGGGGATTTCATGTTTTTTACTGATCACCATGACTTCAGTCTTCCTGCTGTTTAGTTCCAACCCCTTACCTTTGATTTCTATTTCTAGCATATTCACAAGGTTTTGTAGGTCCCTTTCATTTTCTGCATTTAGCACGGTGTCATTGCGCATCGACCGTTGTTTATCATTTTTCCTCCAACCTTTAATCCAGGGTCTTCCTCTAGGTTTCTCATGATGTTTTCGTTGTAAAGTGAAAACAGATCTGGTGACAAAACTCAACCCTGTCTGACTTCTCTTTTGATGTTTTGGAAAGAGCTTATATCGTTTTCTATTCTCATTGCAGCTGTTTGTTCCCAATACATACACTTAAGACAGTGAGTCAGTTTATTCACTGTGTTTGTTTCCTGTTGATGGTAGGTCCATGTTGGCTAGGGCTTACATGGTGATCACGTGTTCAGCTGACGACACGTCCTGGTAGTGCCTGGCCCACATCTCCATCTGCTTGGCACGCTTTTGGTGACTTCATCATCTTTGGCTTTGAGCTGTCTTCGTCTTCCTCTGCATGTCTTGCTCGTTGCCACAGCTGGCTTTCAATAGGACGTTCTGACACAGGGTCTGCCAGTAGTCATTTGATCAGCATCAAGCTATTTGTTCGGCTCTGTTGTTTGTTGTTCTTATTTCAGTGACCTGTGTTTTGCGTGGTTTGTTTTGTTTTCTGACAGGTCTGTTTTGTAGTTGACCAGAGCTACCACCTTGACACTGATGACAGGTTCCATCTTAGATACGTAAGCGTCGATCCAGTCTTGATTTCCTCTGCTCCATGGTTGTGGCTGTCTTTACTTTGACAAGCCTTTTCCATTTGGTCGTGGATTTCTTTGTTAAACCACTTGGTCGGCTGTCTTAGTGGTGTTGATGCCTGAGCATCCTTTCTGTTTGAAGTGATGGATCCTCTGGTTTCAGCCTTGCTGACATGGTCCAAAGGAATGCTGGGCAATGAATATATAGTATCAGCTTGGCTGCAGGAGTTGCCAAAAAGTGATGAGATACAGCATATAACCGCCGTATAGGCTCCACTCCAGATTTTTGTAGGGTTTACTTTCAGCTTTCTCTTTTCCTGATGATGTCCACAATTCAGTAGATGCCAACTTTGCCTGTCCACCTTTAAAGCCGTTGAAAACATATCTCCATCCACCTGGTCCGCCATTGAGATACAAATCTCTGTATTTTCCAGTATGTGGGAGCTGGTTCATGGGCGTCAGGACATATCCACAAAACTGTGAGCGATGTACTCCACACATTCAGGGAACCAGAACTCCTAACGTTTTTATCCAATTATACCACCAAGAACCCAGTAAAATTGTCTATCCCTTTATTTTTAGTTCATCTTACCATTCACAAAAGGATGCACGAGTCAGGCCTTTTATATATATATATATTTACACAAATCGAATTTTGTGTCTGGGAAGAAGCATGTTCCCATGCTGTTTTTTTTTTTTTATTATTATTTTTTTTTATTTCTCATACTGATGTTTTGGTTCACTTGTCCCTGTGCTTGTACAGCTCCTCCGTGGTCTGGTACTGGATGTTTCTTTGCCACAGGTATCAAACAGTTGGCTGAAATTGCAAGTGGACGCATGGAGGCAAGCTCCTTTATTTATGTCATGCAGATAGATCTTTCTCCAACTGGGTCAAGTCCTCAGTTGTGGTGGTACAGGCCTGTCACTGCCACCGCTGGTCACTTATCTTCCATCCTTGTTAGAGGTCTACTGAGGACTGTCCCACAATATGACAATGATGGACAGATGTGTGTTAGTGATGTCCCTTTCAAATCCATAAGAAGCCAGTTTTTGTTTTGAGTACTCAGCATCAAAGAGAGTGTCAGACTGCCATAAGCACTGACCATCTCAGTGTACTAGAGAGATGCGTTTGTGTCGAATGTCTTCTGTGAAAACTGACCCATAACCCTGCTGTTGGTGATTATATATTTATAGGTGGAGACTTTAGCCAACTTCAGTTTAGAGTTTGGTCACTAGGTGCCCTCTTCCTCCGCCCCAGTGTCACCACGTTGGTTACCAGGACTGTGGGAATGATATCAATAACTTTAAGGTGACTTACCTCAACTCCAGCAGAATGTTCTGTGCTCGGAACACTGCTGCTGTTGACCAGGTTACCTTGTAAAGGCATTTATCCCACACACTTGTCGAGACTTCCAGCAATAAGTCTTTTTCATTCTGTTGTTCAAAGGACTGCCACCACCAAAATTCAATCAATGCAGCCCTCCATTCAACCATATGTCCTCGTTTTAATGTTGGAGCGTCCAATGAAATAAGGAAAAAAGTAAACAATGTAATATAATGTCAATTTTGAAGATAATCTACGTTATAACAGCGTCAGCTAATATATATGCGAAAAGTGAAAAATGAAGATTATTTTTGTGTTTCATTCTTCTACTAAAAATTTCGAGTGTAGTTGCAGCTTAAAATATTTATGCATCGTGCTTACCAAGGGGCAATCATCATTATCATCATCATCATCATCATCATCATCATCATCATCATCATCATCATCATCATCATCATCATCATCATCATCATCATCATCATCAGGTGCCTCGCCACATGGCGTTGGCAATTATGGCCTTCCGTCTGTTTCTATCTCTTGTTGCAAGCACCTCTTCCACCCTCTTTGTCTTCAGCCACTCTGCAAGTCCGTCCAATATCTTCTCCCTGGGTCTACCTGGTGCTCTCTCACCTTCCAGCTTTCCCGTTGTGACCAGGTGCTCCAATTCCTCTTTCCTCATAAAATGGACTGTAAACGTTGCCTATCTTTTCTTAATCTTCCTTATGAATGATCTTCTTGTGTCTGCCTCCATCAAGACTGTCTCGTTTGTTTTCTTTGCTGTCCATGGACAAGGGGAAATATGAAAGTCAAATACAAAATCAGAGCGCATTTTTTTTAATACCAAAAATAATTATGTCATCAGTAATATCTACACTAGAACTGTGTGTTAAATATGAAACATGTTATCGATTCTTTGCTAAAACTCAAACAAATTTATGCTCCTTTGTAATGAACCCAGCTGACAGTAGGTACCTGACCCTGCTTACAAGTAAAGAAACCAAAAGCAGAAGAGGGAAGATCGGCACCATGCACACACTGCTCACCTTGTGAAAAGCTGGTCTCTCACTCCCCTAC
>JAPXFY010000013.1:8358727-8376227 GCA_030674185.1 Monoplex corrugatus | reverse complement strand
TTTGATGTTTGCAGGCTGGAAGGCGACTGACTTTGACTTTACTGAAGAGTACACCATAGCACGGCTCCAACACACACACAGTAGATCTGCGCGTCTGCTGCACAGCAATGCTGTGGCATGAAATATCGATTGACCCAGCTCCAATTTTAAACCATTACAGAACAACAGAACTTATCACTGACTCACGTCTCCATTGTGTAACGAATTTGGTGTGCCATTCAAGTCAGTCACGACCAATGTCGTGCCTTTTACATATCAACATTGCCATGAAAATAATGTCTTCATTGCTAACAAATATTGAAGGTAAAATGTAAAACTCGAATGTTTTTTTCGCTCTGAAATGAAAACAATCACCATAACTGACATAAATCAGTGCAAATGTCAAAATGGACAACAAAGTTTGAGTTTTTCAAATGCAGATTGAAACTGTGTCTCACATGTCGTGTGCTTGTGTAGGGAAAGAGTAGAAGACCTGCTGACTGATCTTGTCAATCTCTCTAACTTCAGTTCACATCCAAACCAAAAGGACATGATGTTATGGGGAACTGAAGATCAAATGTATTCAACAGCAAAACAGTAGCAAATTCAGTCATACAAACATCAAAATGTGTTCAAAGATATATATAATGCCTCAGCAATGTACATCGATGTATTAGAATCAGTTCACTGATAATTATTCTCGTTTTTTCCGACCATTGATCAGTACGAATACATTTTCTTGTTCTTTGTGACAGATATTTTAACAAGAAGTAACAAGGAATGGCGTTATGAAATCAGACAAAACAGAAATGAGTGTATTCATTATACGACGTGTGATCTATTTGAATAACTGATTTCATAGTTATTTGTACAGTATGCTTAGGAATATGTTTCATAGTTTGGAAAAAATCGTTTGTTGATGAATTGTGCCTTTAAACATGTATATAGATGGTTAGTCACACCGTCGCCCAGATGGAGGTGACAACCTTACATCACATTAACTGTTACAATTGATTGGCCAGGTAAGGACTGTGGACGATTTACCGTGAGTCTATTGAGGTGTTGTCCCTACTAGTATCGTGTTACCCACTATGCTGATCACCGGCCCTACAGTGGATGGACTTGAATGATTGTTTCACCACGTAGGTTGTGTGGTCCGTTAGAACTATGTCAGATCATCATCAAACCTACGTGACGGACATGTTAGACGCAATATAGTACATGTACTCAAAAAAGGCACCTACGATTACTGATATTCACCAGAAGTGTGGCTCATGTATTTATGTGTGTAGAGTTTTTTGGTTTTTTTTGGCTTCACATATGAAATTGTTACTGATGAACAAACAACGAGTGAGAACAATTAATAGTACGTTTGTTATCTAGTCAGCTTTGCAGCTATGTTAGTTTTCTTTTTTTTTTTCTCTCTCTCTTCCGAAATTATTTCGGTTTGAAATGGACACTGCCACTCAACTTTTTCTCTTTTCTTGTATGGAAATAAGACTCCATTAGCTACCACCCATTGGTTAATGAGCTTCAAGTTCCTCCATACTGATTGTATCAGTTTGTGGAATCTCTTAGCTCTTAATTTATCTACTTATTTTATTCATCTACTTACTTCTTATTCACTTACTTATCTATTTGCTTTACGTACGTACTTGCTTACTTGCTTGCTTGCTTACTCATTTACTCACTTACTTACTGACTGGCTGACTGACTGACTGACTGACTGATGACTGACTGACTGACTGACTGGCTAGCTGGCTGATGGGCAAGTAGTAGTACTATTATATGTGGTAAGGAAAATATCTATTTAGTGTTATCAAAAAAAAAACCAATGGCGATGACTTAGCCATTGAACAACGTCCACAAATTGTCCCACTATAAGAACAACACTTTCAAACAAGAACTGTCTTCAGGCTCAGTTTGCACTTCACTGCTCCAGTGCCAATGTCTGTGCACTTAATCAACGACATGACACTCTGTCTTTTACACGTCATGTCATGGGTATATCGGACCTGGAGGAGCCCATCTCTCTACAGATCACAATTTTTTTGTAGGGTTCATTTTGCACATGCGGGAGGTAGTACTAGGTTACAAGGTTATAAGGAGCAGAGGATAACGTCTGATGTGTGAAGTAATTGTAGAGACCCAGGCTTTGGGTAACAACCGACAAAGCTAGTAGATTGTTATGAAGTGTTCTTTAGTGTGATGTCCCAAATGACTCCTCGTGGTGTCTAAGGAAAAGAAGAAGAAGAAAGAAATAAACGATGACAGTCTGTCAGTTTTATCACTAACTCACCAGTAGACAGCTGTTCGTTGAGTGACCAACTTCTGTGAACCAAAATGACAACTCGATTTGAATGGTTCACTAAAGATATTTCGTTCAATAGTTGTGGTTGATCGAATGATGTATTCACTTTCTGATACATGATTTAACAGGTCTGTGTGTGCCTGAGGGACTGAAGACCCCTGGAGTGTCCGCAGGTTATGTTGAGTGACCAGGTTGTTGCTGCCAGCGTCCCCTCAGATCCCCATGTCATGGTGGGTCAAGCGGGTAAGCATTACTCTGCAAACAAACAACGAACCATAACTCAGCCATCCTCTCTTCACATCCTGGAAAGGAAAACACATTGCCAACATTAGCACGCACTTGCCAACCAGTTTATACAAAGGTGATTCGTTGCACAGAATACACCATGAATTACATTAAATTACATTATACCGGCTGATGAGTTCATTATTGGTCACATATTTGTCAGATATAATTGTTATTACTATTATGAGATCTGACTCTCTCTCACACAACACACACACACACACACACACACACACACACACACACACACACACACACATGTTTAAATAAACATATATATATATATATATATATATATATATATATATATATATATATATATATATATCGATGCCTTAGAGCAACAACGCTATATCTCGAAAGCCACCATTTTGAAAAGTTCAGAGCTACACTCACTTGAAATGTTTGGAAGCTCATAAAAAATCAGATTGTGAAGCAAAACTTTCACAATTTTGTGAGAAAGTAAAAGATGTTGTGTACACTTGTACATCTCAAAATGGTTGCCACTTATGAATTGCACATATACTATAAATCATTTTGAAATCGGTAGTCCATTGTTGCTTAAACTTTGTTTCAGAAAGAAGGCATAGATTTGAGCAACAAAGGACTACTGTGAGATGTTCCAGTTCTGCATGAAAAGAGACTCAAAGAATACAGACACAAATTGAGGCAATAACCCTATATTTTCTCACTAGCCTGTTGTACCATATCATGATGTATAAAACTGCATACACATAACTTACAACAAACAAACCTACTGTGTCGGATCTGTGAGAAAATAATTATGGCAAAAGCAATCAGTCTGTACACAGTGAAGTTCACAGGCAAAAACCGTTCAACACAGCGATAGCTCAGTGTTGCACGTACAAGCAGATCAGCTGAGCCATGTCTTTCAGGGGCAAAAACAGTTTTCCTGAGAAATAGTCCAGTGTTGCCTGGGCAGATACAGAACCATAGCTGGTCTTGGTGTGGTAAAACGGCTTTACAATATTATTTTTTGTATAGATTGATAATGTTAGACAAAAAATATAAGAACATTGCCCTCTTAGAACAGTAAACCAATTTATCATCATTTCTCTGGCGTCTTCGAACACAGGGGCTCTGCTTACTGAGAAAGTACAGGCCCTTCCAGTGCTAGGAAGCTTTCGAACTTTATCTGTCGTCTATTATCTTGTTTGCAAATCTTTTCTTCTTTCTTCCGTACAAAACCAGTTATATTTTGTTTTGTTTTTTCGTTTTTCCCAGATTTGGTCTTTGCTTCTGCAAAATCGGATTAGTGAATTATAATTGTATAATAATCACATTATTAGTAAAAGATAAGACTTTATTGCTCTCTTTTAAGTGTATTACTTTGAAACATGCAAATTCATGTAGATTCAGACAAGTGGTGACATATATTCTAACCAAGGCCTGTGTAAGCTAAGAGGGTAAAATTCACGGAAGGAAAAAATGCGCATACCTTTTTGCATTGACGATCAGCACATCATTAGTTTACTTGCACAAAACTTGAAGCACATAAACCCTCAAAACAGTAATTAAAATGTTTACAAATATTTAATCACACAGATCAGCCCAGAGTCCAGACAGTTCAAGAACTATTACACTAAGTCATAAACTTGTTTTCACTGTTTGTATACATGTAAATCCAAAATAAGGAAAAGCACACCGAGGTTTTGAGGCACACAGATTATCATTGATGAATCTCCAGTCAAACATCAGAAAGTGCTACAAGAAATATGTCGATGTTCACTATTCACCCTTTACATTCTTCTGTCCTCATCGCAGAACACCCCATCCACTGGACGATACACACTGATTACCACATATCACTTAGCTAGTCAGTGGCATGCGTTTGTCTCCAAGTCATTTCATTCGTTGTCCGTGTCATCTGATCTTCTGTGATGTCAACTTCATGCAGACGATCCACCACAGCAGCTGAGCTGGGCAAAGTTTGGTAGAAATGATGGTGGTGTTGGGGTATGACGCCCGCATTGCATAATTCAAGCAAGTCCTTTTTTCTTGGCTTGTGAGATCTGCAGTCGACTTGTGTATAGTACGGGCAGCGTTGCAATTGCAATCTGAGGGCGCCCACGGCGGGTTGAACCTTTAATTTTCAGCTGGCGAAACTGATCTGACATTTTGTATTTGAAGTACACTGTGTCAGCATCAGCTTTGGTGACCCGTATCCACTTGATTTATAGCCAGTTCACCTTGTAATTGTCAGTGTCGGTTTTGGTGTTTCTCATGGTCTTTCTGGCGACATCTTTGAAGTCATAGAACGAGTCATGTTGAAGAGGCACTACAGTGAAGGGATCTTCCCTGGCACACTGGCACACAGTTAGCCATTGGTCTGGGTGATAGATTTTCACCCTATTTCTGGTACGTTCGATTGCAGCATGCATGCTGTCACATTCCATCTGGGTGTGACCGCTTTCAAGGAACTTCTGGTCGATAATGTGGATGCTGGGAACATTCTGCACTGCATGATGGAGAGCTGCAGAGACAAACTTGTTTCTGTTTTGTCCTGTGCAGGTATCAGAGAAGAGGATGACATGGTGTACTGACTTGGGCAATGACTCCAGGTGTTTATACAGACAAGTGCCGATTTCATTGGAGCCTCTTTGTCCTTCCACCTCTGTCCACACATAGCAGGCAGCTTTCTTGTCACCTAGAGAAAACACTGACAGGTTGAAAACATAAGTTTTCTTTTGTAAAAAGTTGGGCTGGACGGATCAAAAGGTGTAGACAGTACCGCCTCCAAGTCAAATGTCGCCACATACAGATCGTTCCTCTCCTGTGCCTCTTTCTTGTCTTTTGGCTTTTTCTTATCTAGCTTCTTTCTTCCTCTGGTCATGCTCTTGGAATTCTTTTTCTCTTTCTGCAGTCAGTGTATCATTCTTCTTTTCGTCGTAATAAACATTGCAAAGTAGGCACTGGTCTTTCTTTGGCCGATGAAAGGACAGATTATATTCTTTGTTAAAGATGTCCCTATACAGACTGCAAGATACAGGGGATACCCCAGCACCATCACATCCGTCCAAATACAGTTTGTACATTCGGTTCACATTGAGGGTGCTATCTAAGTAGTGCCGACCAGTGTCTTTTCTACAATAGTGAGACTCCACAGCGGGAAATGATTCAATGTGTCTTTTAACCCTCAGTCTATCAACTTCTGGGGTTTTGTTTGTTGGGGATTTTTTCCCTCTTCTGTCCTCACTGCGGAACACCCCTTCGACTGAATGTTGAAGTGACGTGTTGTATGTATGAGTGCTTCACAGCCAGAGTGGCCTGAAACAAGCGCTTGCACACTCGTACTTGTTCATTTCTAATGGTAAAGAAAAACTTTCTGTTAATCTGACGTCTTTTCTTGACAGGTTTTCCTTCGTTGTCAAGATAGGTGCGCGTGTTATTCTGCTGAACATGCCGGCACACAAAGTCCTTCTGCCTCTCATAGCTGTCTAAGTGATAGAAGTTTCAAAAATTCCGTGTTTTTCCTCCTGATTAATTTTCTCAGTACAGTGTAGTTTACACTTGCTGCAATCAAAGTCTTGTACAGATTTTCCTGGTATAAGTTTGCCTCTTCTGCTTTTGTACTGCTGTCTTCTGAATTTCAGCTGCTTTCGAACATTCCTCTTCCAGGTTTCTGGGTGAGCTGTTCTTTTCCTTCCACATCTCTTCTTGGGTGGTGTGACATACATACGGGGCATAATAACTGAGTTAGAATCTGTGCTGTCTGTGTCACGTACATCCGTGGACGCACATTGTGGAAGGGTCGATTGCAGGGTGGCCTGGTCACCTCCAGCTTCATATTCTGTAACTGGGACAGAGAAAGGCTTATCAGGTGCTATGGCTAACGTGTCAGAATATTCAGCACCAGGAGATTCTACAGTACAGGCCTGGTCATTATGGACATTCTGTAGGGTCGGTTCATGCTTGGTAGAGGCTGTGTCCCCAAATTCAATGTAGACATTGCGTTTGTTGACCAAGCAGCCATCGTAATGCTCAGATTGACCCCTTGGTGCCAGAAACGCCAGGTAGATGGGATTGAAGACAGAGAAAGTCTGCCCATGTCGTAATGTAGGGATGATGTCCCAGTGTGGTGTATCAATTCTGCTACAAAATATCTTCACTCTTCTGTTGGTGTAATTAGCTAATGCCAAAGGAAGAATGTCACCAGCACTGAGATTCCAACGTCCATCTTCTCTAAGTTCTTTTACACTGACAAGAGTCTTCTGTCGTCTTTCCACACCATCTGCTGGTCCTTGAAAAAGATCCGTGTAATGATCGATGTTGTTCTCCATGTGACAACAGAGGGCTTGTTGCAGTGACATATAGTCATGGTAGATGACATGTAGACAGGCAGCAGCAAAGAAGCAATTGCCATCAGCAGGTATAGGCACTCTCTTCAAGCCATTGTGAGTAAGAAGATCATTCAAACTTTTGTTATGTAGTCTGGTAGCAATCTGACGCAATGAATGTATCCTGTGACCTTGTGTGACTGCTGAATTCAATGGATAATCAATCAGCTCCTCTGCAACATATAAATCACATGGACATTGTAGTCTGTGCACTTATGCAGAGCATCTGTCTGTCTGTCTGTCTGTCTGCTCTCTTTGTCTGTCTGTCTGCTCTGTCTATCTGTCTGTCTGTCTGTCTGTTTGGCTGTCTCTCTGTCTCTCTCTCATACACACACGCACACATGCACACAAACTCACACACACACACACACACACACACACACACACACACACACACACACACACACACACACACACCACACACATAGAGCGGATGCATGCATGCATGCATCTAATCAACCAGCAAGCATAAGCATACATGCACACAACATACCAGAGAGAGAGATGAATACAAGACAAAGTGAAAGAGAGGCAAATGAATAAAAGACAAAGTGAAAGAGAGGCAAATGAATAAAAGACAAATTGAAAGAGAGGCAAATGAATAAAAGACAAAGTGAAAGAGAGGCAAATGAATAAAAGACAAAGTGAAAGAGAGGCAAATGAATAAAAGACAAAGTGAAAGAGAGGCAAATGAATAAAAGACAAAGTGAAAGAGAGGCAAGTCCTTCAGATGTTTCCGCTACATAGAAATCTTAAACAAAGTGATACAGGTGTATGGTGTAATTTAAAAAAAAATACATAAAAGAAAAGAAAAAATGTATGTATTAAAATGTTCACTGATCACAAAGAGAGAAATACTTACCTGTGTCGCAAGATATGTCGATGAAAATGTCATCATCTGCATCAGACCAAGTCGTCATCCATCATGACCGATGTCCTAAAGCAAAGAAAAGAAAAATCAGTTTAATAATTATGAATTCAGAGATGATGGTGATGATGCGCATGTTATATGACATATACGATGCTAACTGATCATAAAAATGCTCTACTGAAGAAAGTCCTTATCATGTAAAGTCTATCAGATTGCATTGTTTAGTTATATGCAAAAAGACTGTTCTAAACAATGCTCTGGCATGAAATATCGATTGACCCAGCTCCAATTTTAAACCATTACAAAACAACAGAACTTACCACTGATTCACGTCTCCAGTGTGTAACGAATTTGGTGTGCCATTGAAGTCAGTCACGACCAATGCCATGCCTTTTACATATCAACATTGCCATAAAATAATGTCTTCATTGCTAGCAAATATTGAAGGTAAAATGTAAAACTTAAACGGGTTTTTACCCTGAAAATGATAAAAATGACCATAACTGACATGAATCAGTGCAAATGTCAAAATGGACAACAAAGTTTGAGTTTTTTTTCAAATGCAGATTGAAACGGTGTCTCACAGGTCTTGTGCTCAGTATAGGGAAAGAGCAGAAGACCTGCTGACTGATCTTGTCAATCTCTCTGCCTTCAGCTCACATCCAAACCAAAAGGACATGATGTTATGGGGGACTGAAGATCAAATGTAGTCACCAGCAAAACTGTAGCAAATTCAGTCATACAAACATCAGAATGTGTTCAAAGATATACACAATGCCTCAGCAATGCACATTGATGTGTTAGAATAAGTGCACTGATAGTTATTCTCGTTCCTTCCGACCATTGATCAGTACGAATACATTTTCTTGTCCTTTGTGTCAGATATTTTAACAAGAAGTAACAAGGAATGGCGTTATGAAATCAGATAAAACAGAAATGAGTGTATTCATCATACGATGCGTGATCTATTTGAATAACTGATTTCATAGTTGTTTGTATGCTTAGGAATATGTTTCATAGTTTGGAAAAGATCGTTTGTGGATGAATTGTGCCTTTAAACATTTATATAGATGGTTAGTCACACCGTCGCCCAGATGGAGGTGACAACCTTATATCATATTAACTGTTACAATTGATTGGCCAGACAATGACTGTGGACGATTTACCGTGAGTCAATTGAGGTGTTGTCCCTACTAGTATCGTGTTACCCACTATGCTGATCACCGGCCCTACAGTGGATGGACCTCAGTCATTGTTTCACCACGTAGGGTCGTGGGGTCCATTAGAACTCTGTCAGATCATCATCAAACCTACGTGACGGACATGTTAGACACAATATAGTACTAAAAAAAGGCACCTACAGTTACTGATATTCACCAGAAGTGTGGTCCTGTATTTATGTGTGTAGAGTTGTTTTTTTTTTTCACATATGAAATTGTTACTGATGGACAAACAACGAGTGAGAACAATTAATAGTATGTTTATTATCTAGTCAGCTTTGCAGCTATGTTAGGTTTCTGGGTTTTTTTTCTCTCTCTCTTCCGAAATTATTTCGGTTTGAAGTGGACAATGCCACTCAACTTTTCTCTTTTCTTGTATGAAAGTAAGATTCCATCAGCAATCATCCATTGGTGAATAAGCTTCAAGTTCCTCCATACTGAGTGTATCAGTATGTGGAATCTCTTACCTGTTTATTTATCTACATACTTTATTGATCTACTTACTTCTTATTCACTTACTTATATACTTGCTTACGTACGTACGTACATATGTACGTATGTATTTACTTGCTTGCTTACTCATTTACTCACTTTCTTACTGACTGATTGACTGATTGACTGACTGACTGACTGACTGACTTGATGGCTGGCTGGCTGGCTGGCTGGATGGATGGATGGCTGACTGGCTGGCTGACTGGCAGGTAATAGCACTATTATATCTGGTAAAGAAAATATCTATTTAGTGTTATCAAGAAAAACCCAATGGCGATGACTTAGCCATCGAACAACATCTACAAATTGTCCCACATTCAGAACAACACTTTCAAACAAGAACTGGCTCAGTTTGCACACCACTGCTCTAGTGCCAATGTCCGTGCACTTAATTGACACGACACTCTGTCTTTTATACGTCATGTCATGGGTATATCGGACCTGGAGGAGCCCATCTCTCGACAGATCACAGATTTTTGTAGGGTTCATTTTGCACATGCAGCAGGTACTAGGTTGCAAGGTTATAAGTAGCAGAGGGTAACGTCTGATGTATGAAGTAATTGTAGAGACCCAGGCTTTGGGTCACAACCGACAAAGCTCGTGGATTCTGGTGAACTGTTCCTTAGTGTGATGTCCCCGTGACTCCTCACGGTGTTAAAGGAACGAAGAAGAAGAAAGAAATGATGACAGTCTGTCAGTTTTATCACTAACTCACCAGTAGACAGCTGTTCGTTGAGTGACCAACTTCTGTGAACCAAATGACAACTCGATTTGAATGATTCACTAAAGATATTTCGTTCAATAGTTGTGGTTGATCGAATGATGTATTCGCTCTCTGATAAATGCTTTAACAAGTCTGTGTGTGCCTGAGAGACTGAAGATCCCTGGAGTGTCCGCAGGTTAGGTGGAGTGACCAGGTTGTTGCTGCCAGCGTCCCCTCAGATCCCCATGCCATGATGGGTCAAGCGGGTAAGCATTACCCTGCAAACAAACAATGAACCATAACTCAGCCATTCTCTCTTCACATCCTGGAAAGGAAAACATATTGCCAACATTAGCACGCACTTGCCAACCAGTTTGCACAAAGGTGATTCATTACACAGAATACACCATGAATTACATTAAATTACATAATACCAGCCGATGAGTTCATATCGGTCACACATTTGTCAGATTTAATTGTTATTACTATTATGAGATCTCACTCACTCGCACACATACACACACACACACACACACACACACACACACACACACACACACACACACACACACACACACACACACACAAACACACACACATACACACTCACAAAACACACACACACACACACACACACACACACGTTTAAATATATATATATATATATATATATATATCATCATCATCATCAGGTGCACTGCCGCATGGCGTTGGCGACCATGGACTTCCAACCATTTCTATCTCTCGTTGCCCCCAGCATCTCCCCCACCCTCTTCATCCCCAGCCATTCTGCAAGTCTGTCCAGCATTCACAGGTCCAACAGAAACAGAGAGTGACCACCAAGAGAGAGCAACCCTGAAACTCCACATGTAACCAAGGCAACCGTTTGGGCCACGAAACCAACCTTGGTTCCAAAATGATAATTCTAGTCAGGGCTTAGCAAGAATAAAGTCAGCACCCAGACGACTGCGATCTGACACAGCGCTTTATCAAAGTGATTTTTATTATTGTTATATTATTATTATCATTATTATTATTATTATTATTATTATTATTATTATTATTATTATTATTATTAGTAGTAGTAGTAGTAGTAGTAGTATCATTATTATTTGTGTGTGTGTGTATGTGTGTGTGTGTGTGTGTGTGTGTGTGTGTGTGTGTGTGTGTGTGTGTGTGTGTGTGTGTGTGTGTGTGTGTGTGTGTGTGTGTGTGTGTGTGTGTGTTTGTGTGTATTTAAAGGTGCTTCTTCGGACTATTTCTCTACCCACTCTCTCCAGTGTAACAAAGTGTATATAAATTATGCACACTGTGTTATACAACCAGGAGTAAAGTATGAATTGACCACAATCATAACAAATACCATTTTCGTTGTTTGCTGCATTTAATGTTCAAATACTGCAGTCTGTTGTTCTGTGCAGATATAACCACAAGGGGCACCATTACGAACAATAACAACATCAACAATATTAATAATCTTCTGAACATCAATGACATTTGTCCAGGTGTAGAAGATCTCTTGAAACTGTACAACGCCAGCGCTATAATCCAACAGAGAATAGTTTAGATTGTGGGAATGTTTACAATTCGCCGGTTCATATGTGGTGTATGGGATGTGTGAGAATTCTACTATTTATTGCACAGTCCGTATAGAAGCACCAGATGGCATGTTGATACGTTATCGTGTCCAACGATTAGAATATTGGTGTCATTCCAGTCAGTGGAAAATGGATTCGTTGCTTTTTTTCATGAAATAAGTTGTGATCGTCATTCTTTACATGTAAATGTTTTTGAAAGTGAAGTTGTTCTTTTCGTCCACTATAATCGTCCTGAGGTTAACATTGATTTCAGTTTAATTAAAAAACATCAATTTTACACAGCATATGTATCAGTAAGCTCTGGATATATCATGTTGCCAAGGCATGATAGCATCAAAAACACCCTCAATGTTTGGGAAGAATTGAAAGCACCCCTTGGATTTGTCATCATGCTTAGCTTTCAGAAATTACGTTATGACAAAACTATGAATGTAAAACTGGAGAATGAACCATGCACAGAAGTAATTTACAGAGAATTAAACACAGATCATCAGAGTGTTGTACGTGTGTGTGGTAAACATAATCCATCACCAAGAGTTTTCCACGTATCAAGTCTTCGATTCTGTCTTAGTATTCAAAGTTATGATCGTCACTACGAACTGAAAGTACTGTTTTCATTTCATTCTGATACGTTTCACCCTCAAAAACTAGCCAGTAGTTTGTTTAACTGTTCTGTAGATTACTATTCCAGTTTTCAGTACCATTTACACTGTAACCTAAAACGGGAATGTGAATGTGGAATTGATGAAACAGAACACTGTCCCTTCAGCAGTCCTGGTTGTCAGGGGTTGGTAGCTTCACGACACAAGTGCTATAAATATGTTGAATTAAGCTTGAAGATTCATCGTCTGAAAGTGGAACATGCATGTTTGAAAATGGGCGGACTACTAGCAATAATAAAAACAAGAAATGAACAAGAAGATTTTCGACATCTGTTTAAAAACCATGATGCATTTTACGTATTAGTAGGTTTTACTACAGGTGGTACGTTGTGCCTCATATTTACAGAAAATTTCGAAAATGGTCTGACAAAACAGTGATCTATAATATCAATCACTTCATTCAAGATAAACCTTACAGACCTTCTAGAACAATCATGTTTACGTGCATTTCTTCCATGACTCTAGATCATACAATAAAGCTAATACCTGAGTGCAGCAATGAGCTCGTGTGTGAAACAAAATATCACTCAAAAGACTTGACTCTCATGCAAAGTGTGGAATATACCATTTCAGCCCCTTCTGTAAGCTTGTTTACGCATACACAGCAGACTTTTGTTGAATGTCCAAATGGTCATATGACACAGACGTTTTTGTCATGTGATATTAACAGTCACTGCGGACAGTTGACGTATTTGCAGTGTTGTACGTTATTGAATACTAGCGCTAAGAAGCGACGTTCACTGGATCTTCCTGAAAAAAGCATTCAATATGAGATTACTATGTTTAATTGTAATAATGTCATCACTACAGTCCCTTACACTCTGGTTTGTGATTTCAGAAAGGACTGCCCAGACAACAGTGATGAGTTATTCTGTGAACATCCTTCATGTAATGGCGTTCAGTGATCCAATGAACAGTGTATTTTACACAGCCAACATTGCAATGAACACACAGATTGTCTGGATGATTCTGATGAAGGCAGTTGTCCTGTTGTTACCTACCATGAGCCAGTCAGGGAGGCAGACAAAAGGCATAGTCTTATCATCAACCTGGATGGCACAGGTTACTTTACTCAACAGGCCATGAAAGATGACGTGTCTTGTCCTGAAACTCATTATCGTTGTACAGCTGACTGGTTGTACTGCCTCCCTGTCTACACCCGATGTAACGGTTTTCTGACTGTACTTATGGTGAAGATGAACAAGACTGTGATACAACGATGTGTCTAGGTTTCTACCACTGTCGATCTTACAGAGCGTGTGTGCATGAGGATCATCTCTGTGATGGCTGGAATCAGTGCTGGCAGGGAGATGATGAATGGTTGTGCTCCATGAGCTGTCCTGATGGTTGTCTTTGTCAGGGTCACTCTTTCTTGTGTCATCAACACTTCTCTGTTGATCATTTCCCTCAGCTTCGTTATCTGAACGCTAGTGGCTCAGGAATGAAGCTGACAAATCTCAGTACCAATATATATCTTATCTATCTAAGTCTTTCACATTGTTCATTGAGTGAAATACCAGTCGTGAAGCTGTCAAACTTACAGTTTATCGATCTGGCCTGTAACAACCTGAGAACAGTCAACATAAGCTTATTTTTAGAGTTATTCAATATAAGGACTCTTATTTTAGCAAATAATCCTTTGACATCACTGGCAAGTGATGTATTTGATGTCCATTACACATTATGGAAAGTGGACTTATCAAACACTCATCTACATATATTTGAGAGAGAGTCAACTTTGTACTTGCCTCAAGTAATTTGTTTGGATCTATCCTTTTCTGCCATTGAAATGATAGATCCTAGTGTCTTTAAAAACACACCAAATCTTATGGAATTAGATATCAGGGGAACCCATTAAACACTTTTCTTTCCCATTTATTTTTAGAATTACTCACCTGAAATCTGTCCTTTCATCAAACAACAGAATATGTTGTGAGAATTTACTTCCAAGAGTGTCAAATAACACAAAGTGCTCAGCACCAGAGCCTATGCTTTCATCCTGCACAAAAATGTTACCAACAGAACTGTACAGGTTATACTTTTGGTTGGTTAGTGTGATTGCCATTGTAGGAAACATAGTTTGTTATGTGGTTCTGCCTGTGTCCAAAACTATGTTCAGATACAATTTCATCCTATTTATTGGTCATTTGCTATTTGCTCAAATATGTATGGGAATCCACACATGCATTATTAGCACAGTCAACGAAGTATTCCATGGAGACTATATGCGATTTGAAATTACTTGGATCAACAGTGTGACGTGTAATGTAGCTGGTTATCTTTCCCTTTTGTCCAGTGAAGTTTCCATTCTTATCATCTGGTTCATCACTCTGGATTATTTATTTATCATCTCTTTAAAAACATCTGTTTGTAATTTCAAAACACTGTCGACAGTTATGGCTTGTGCAGCAGCTTGGATTTTTGGAACCTTGTTGTCAGTGATACCTTTCTTGCCTGGATTGTCACACTGGGGTCTTGATGGTCAGTCTGGTCTGTGTCGTCTGGCTTTATTTGATTGCTATAATTGTAATAAACAATTTAGATGGTTTATGGCTATTGGGGTATTTCACTTTATTCTATGCTTACTGCTTATAACTGGCCATGTTATCATCTGCATGCGAGCACCACAGTATGACACCATGTTCGATTCAACAAGTAGATCACTTTACTGGTCAGTCCAACTGCTGGTAAGAATGACCATAGTGGACTCTGTTTTCTGGTTGTCAATTGGCATTACCAGCGTCATGTTCTTAAGTGATGTTGCTGTATCAGACAAGTTCTATGTGGCCACAGTAGTGTTCCTGTTACCACTCCACGCTGCAGTCAACCCACTCCTTTACATGTGGACGGTTGTGAGTCAACGACAACAACTAGCTCATGAAAAAAGATTGCTACAAGTGTTAAAGTCACGAGTGTTGTCAGTGAAAACGTGCACTCAAAAATAAATCCTACTGATCGCTTGAGTGTTTGGTAATGCATTTCTTTCAATATGCTATGGACTCATGCATGTTTTACTAAACAAGCAGACCTTAAATTCATATACATTCATATTTTTAGTGTACAACCACAAACACATAGTAAATGTAGTTGTATCAAATACATTAATCCTGCATGACCGCTTTAATGAATAATTTGGGGTAAACATCAAACACCACGACCAGTGTCACACAAGACACCTACACATTCACATTAGACCAACGTGTTCGTATGCTGTAAATATATACAAAAGGAACGCCAGATTTCTATTCTTCCCTCGCCTCTACGTCGATGGAACTCTCAGCATTGGTAAAAGTGCAATTTTTGCAACACAAGTGTGCCTGCATGTGCGTGTGTGTGTGTGGTGTGTGTGTGTGTGTGTGTGTGTGTGTGTGTGTGTGTGTGTGTGTGTGTGTGTGTGTGTGTGTGTGTGTGTTGTGTGTGTGTGTGTGTGTGCATCATGCTACATACGTCATCTATCTGGACAAACCATGGCTTAAACTTTTGATAATAGATTCAGATATTATACTTCATTACTTTTGATCAATGAATGCCAAGAAGAATTGGATTTTTTAAAAATTCATGGTGTCGTTTATTACACACTTTGCGCACTACATACCAACCCTTAGTTTTTGCGTGAGCGCATGCACTCGCAATCACAGCAACACGCACACAGCACACACACACACACACACACACACACACACACACACACCACACACACACACACACACCACACACACACACATACACACACACGCACACACACACACACATACACACACACACACACACACACACACACACACACAACACACACACACACACACACACACACACACACACACACAAATGGTGTGCCTATAATACACTTAACACATGATGAAAACGTTCACCACGTTACTGTTTCTGAATACTAGTAATAAGATTATAAATGTTTGACACATGTCTGATTTGTTGTTATGATTGTTGTTGTTGTTGTTGTTTGTTGTTGTTGTTTTTTGTTGTTGTTGTTGTTGTTGTTGTTGTTCTTCTTCTTCTTCTCTTCTTCTTCTTCTTCTTCTTCTTCTTCTTCTTCTTCTTCTTCTTCTTCTTCTTCTTCTTCTTCTTCTTCTTCTTCTTTCTTCTTCTTCTTCTTCTTCTTGTCAATTCTTTTCATTGTTCTTCCATCAAAATATAGATAACAAATTATTACGGAAAATTTAATGTGCACAAAACAAGCAATTATAAGGACTTTTCCTCCCCTTGAGCTTTGCTTAATGTTTTTGGTGACACAGATTGCTCAGCTTGTGATATATATTATATATATAATATATAATATTATATATATATATATATATATATATATATAACCCCCTCTCTCTCTCTCTCTCTACTCTCTCTCTCTCTCTATATATATATATATATATATATATACATATATATATATGTACATACATATATGTAGAGAGAGAGAGAAAGAGAGAGACAGAGACAGAGAAAAAGAGAGAGAGAGAAAGAGAGAGAGATATATATATATATATATATATATATAGAGAGAGAGAGAGAGAGAGAGAGAGAGAGAGAGAGAGAGAGAGAGAGGAGAGAGAGAGAGAGAGAGAGAGAGAGAGAGAGAGAGAGAGAGAGGAGAGAGAGATACACGCACAAAATGCCGTGCGATCTTTCTGTAGCATTCACATTTTCTAGGACGTGTGTATGCACGTTGTTTTGACCCCATTGTGCAGACTGTATGTTGCTGCACAGTCCACATACTCCGTCTTTGGTGGACCATGTCTTCATGTTTCCACAAGTCATTGGATACAGACATGACTTACAATATATTCATTGACCATGTTTAATTTTCTCTGTGTGAAGTGGTTTCAGACATTGGCAGTTGTGTACGCATGGGAAATTGAACATTTCTCCGTCACTTCTCTTTTATCAGGCAGGAGGTGCCCAGGAAGGATCGAACATACACCTTCCTAATAGAAGTCTAACAGCGATCTGTTGCCAACCATCCCTCTCACCTTGTGAGTTTATAAATGCTGTGTTTTCTCTGTATGTGT
>JAPXFY010000013.1:8354682-8357182 GCA_030674185.1 Monoplex corrugatus | reverse complement strand
ACCTAGATAGATAGATAGGTAGGTAGGTAGGTAGATAGATACATAGATAGATATATAGATGGACAGACATATAGATAAACTGATAGATAGGCTGACAGGTAGGTAGATAGATAGATAGATAGATACATAGATAGATAGATAGATAAATAGATAGATAGATAGATAGATAAATAGATAAATAGATAGATAGATAGATAGATAAATAGATAGATAGATAAATAGATAGATAGATAGATAGATAGATAGATAGATAGATAGATAGATAGATAGATAGATAGATAAATAGAAAGATAGATAGATAGTTAAATGAATGACTGATGAATAAAAAAACAAAACAACTAAGTAAATAATACACAAATAAATGAATACGTAAATAAAGAGATAAACAAATAAACAAAAAACATAAACAAATGAATGAGTGAATGAATGAATGAATGTATGGATAAATAGATGAATGAATGACTGAATGAATGAATGACTGAATGAATGAATGCCTGAATGCCTGAATGAATGAATGAATGAATGAATGAATGAATGAATGAATGAATGAATGAATGAATGAATGAATGAATGAATGAATGAATGAATGAATGAATGAATGAATGAATGAATGAACGGAAATATTCCCTCAGCCCGCCACCACCCACAAAAATCTGGAATCCATTGTAAACAGTAAATACATTAAGAAATTCATGGTGAACGAGTGAGCGGAACAGAAGGACAAATATAAAGTCAACTTACCCGCTTCCTTCTCCGTCGTCCTTCAAAATGTGATCCCTCCACTCTCACCACTACCCCACGTCTCTTGACCCCCCCCCCCCCCACACACACACATTGACCACAAACCCGTCTTTGTAATCCACCCACACTTAAAATTGTTAGTAGCATTGTGAGATCATCATCATCAGGTGCCTTGCTGCATGGCGTTGGCGATTATGGACTTCAATCTGTCTCTATCACTTCTTGCATCAAGCATCTCTTCCACTTTCTTTGTCCCCAGCCACTCTGTAAGTCCGTCTAGTATCTTCTCCCTGGGTCTACCTGGTGCTCTCTTTCCCTCCAGCTTTCCCGTTGTGACCAGGTGCTCCAATTCCCCTTTCCTCATAAAATGGCTTATAAATGTTGCATGTCTTTTCCTAATCTTCCTTATGAATGAGATACCGATGCTTTATTCGGTTCTCCTTCGGATGTGACCATCCTCCATCGTATCACCCACCCATCTTTATATATCACCTTCCCTTCATCTACCACCCACCCGTCTTTGTACTCCACCCTCCTTCCACGCTGCCACCCATCCCTCTTTATACCCCCCTCCTCTCTTCCTCACCATCCACCTGCTTTCCAGACTGCACCGCGCTTTCCACCACCCACCCCGTCTTTCAAGGTCCATCTCCCTCCTATGCATCACCCACCCCTTTTCCATGGTCCATTTCCTTCCTATTCATCACCCACCCCCTTTTCCATGGTCCATTTCCTTCCTATTCATCACCCACCCCCTTTTCCATGGTCCATCTCCTTCCTATTCATCACCCACCCCCTTTTCCATGGTCCATCTCCTTCCTATTCATCACCCACCCCCTTTTCCATGGTCCATCTCCTTCCTATTCATCACCCACCCCCTTTTCCATGGTCCATCTCCTTCCTATTCATCACCCACCCCCTTTTCCATGGTCCATCTCCTTCCTATTCATCACCCACCCCCTTTTCCATGGTCCATCTCCTTCCTATTCATCACCCACCCCCTTTTCCATGGTCCATCTCCTTCCTATTCATCACCCACCCCCTCTTTCATGGTCCATCTCCTTCCTATTCATCACCCACCCCCTTTTCCATGGTCCATCTCCTTCCTATTCATCACCCACCCCCTCTTTCATGGTCCATCTCCTTCCTATTCATCACCCACCCCCTTTTCCATGGTCCATCTCCTTCCTATTCATCACCCACCCCCTCTTTCATGGTCCATCTCCTTCCTATTCATCACCCACCCCCTTTTCCATGGTCCATCTCCTTCCTATTCATCACCCACCCCCTCTTTCACGGTCCATCTCCTTCCTATTCATCACCCACCCCCTTTTCCATGGTCCATCTCCCTCCTATTCATCACCCACCCCCTCTTTCATTGTCCATCTCCCTCCTATTCATCACCCACCCCCTCTTTCATTGTACATCTCCTTCCTATTCATCACCCACCCCTCTGTCATGGTCCATCTTCCTCCTATTCATCACCCACCCCCCTTGTCATGGTCCATCTCCCTCCTATTCATCACCCACCCCCTCTGTCATGGTCCATCTCCCTCCTATTCATCACCCACCCCCTCTTTCATGGTCCATCTCCTTCCTATTCATCACCCACCCCCTCTGTCATGGTCCATCTCCTTCCTATTCATCACCCACCCCCTCTGTCATGGTCCATCTCCTCCTATTCATCACCCACCCCCTCTTTCATGGTCCATCTTCCTCCTACTCATCACCCACCCCCTCTTTCATGGTCCATCTCCTT
>JAPXFY010000013.1:8344682-8347182 GCA_030674185.1 Monoplex corrugatus | reverse complement strand
AACAGCGACCTGAAAAGAACTACACTGGATTGACAATGACATGTTGGTTGAATTATAGGAACTCTTTCTTCCCATGAATATTCATTCACGTATAAGTCTCTAAGGTATAGATTCATGCATAAACATAAACTTAATGAATTTGTTTTTCGTTTACCGTCGTCGGTTGTCATTACTGTCTTCAGGATGCGAGTAACCAGCATCGTTAACCCTTTATCCATCATCTATAGTTGTATATCATCAAGTTTACATTGGACTGACAGAGAATTTTATCTCTACTGTTAGCGAGTTATTATATTGTATTGTGCTATGCTGACTGCATTATTTCAAGCTTGTTTTTAACATGCTCGTGTATTTTCAAATCTACTCTCATGAAACTGGTGTAAAACACGATGTCTTATCATAGACTACTAATAGCTGGTGCTATGAACTAATAATTAATAATAATTACAATATTTATATAGCGCAAAATATCGACAAAATCAAATCTAAGCGCTGAAACAGACACACACGCACGCACGCACGCACGCACGCACGCACGCACGCACGCACACACACGCACACACACACACACACACACACACACACACACACACGCATGGCTATAAATGGGGAGAAAGAATAAAAGCAATAAAAGCAAGAATAAAAGCAATGGAAAATTATAGAGAGCATATCATATACAATTATATATTAAAACAAAGTGATTCCCCTCCGAGCGGAGACAGGCTGCAGAGGGGGGTTGAGTGAGGTTAGGATTTTATGCAGAGGAGAAAAGGTGAGTTTTGAGAGCGGACTTGAAGGAGACAAAAGTAGGTTGCTGACGGACTGAGAGAGGAAGTTTGTTCCAGGAGAGTGGACCAGAAACAGAGAAGGCTCGTGGACCTGTAACATCTTTATTTAGTCGATTATACTAGGACAGAAAAATAAACAAACAACAACAACAAGAGTAGTGACAATAGCTCCAAACTAAACGAAGCGGAAATAAAAACAACTTCTATAGAAACACATTAAACAACAAGTTAGTTCCTTAATAAATATATAAAACTGGTTAAAAGGTATTTAAAAAGGAAAAGAAACAAAACAAATCAAAACAAAAGCAAAGAATCAGAGTTGTAAAATCAGAGAAAGATTACAGAAAGATAAACATAAAAAAAGGAATACTTTCACAATGTTCACCTCTTCATACATTTGTTAGACGAGAAAGACCACCATCATTAGCAGCAGCGCTGAAAAGCTTTATTTGATGCCCATGACATTTGTATCAAGAGTAAGTTGAAATAATTTCATATATATTGAAAGAATTATAGCAAAACGACACACACGGACATAGAAATAAGAAGCCTGAACATATATTCTGTTCATTATTGTTGTATGGAGAAGGACAGCAAAGCAAAACGTAAAGAAAATGACATTTGAATCAATAATGTTTTCACAGTCTCTTGTAACTCAAGATTAGCCACGAAAGCTTCTATATACCATCTAGGTATTTGGTTTTAAATCCAAGCCTCTCACATTACGATTGCTATATTAAGGTGACATAAATTATATATCTGTGCTCTTTGTCTGATCGTTGATATTTCTGCCTTTCTACCAAAGGAGTCATAAGCGTTGATCTGTTCGATGGTGTGTGTGTGTGTGTGCGTGTGTGTGTGTGTGTGTGTGTGTGTGTGTGTGTGTGTGTGTGTGTGTGTGTGTGAGAGAGAGAGAGAGAGAGAGAGAAAGAGAGAGAGAGAGAAATAAGGAAAGAGAGATAATGAGAGATAAGAAAAACAGACAGGTACACTTACACACGTACACACAGACATACAGACAATCGACATACAAAGAAAGCAAATGACAAAGCACAATAATAGTGCAGCTAAGGTAAGGAAACAGAGAGCACATTTCAGATGAAGTTTAAACACAAGGCAGAAGCAGACACGTGGAAGACAGCCACTACTCTGAGGCAAGCAGACAAGGGCAGTAATGTATTGGATAGATACAAAACAGATCTGAAAATTTGACGTCCAGACTCATTTATATCATTTGAATTCCCTTTACCACTCCTGGCCCAGGCTCTCTCTATTCGTACGTGGACAAATGATTGCTGATGAACATGAAATTGTGATGAATGGTTTTAAGTTTAGTCCACTTGGTTTACCACTTTTGTAAACAAAAACAGTTTCCATTATATCCGTTATCTAAATCAGAAAGAAATAGTCCCATCCCTTACTCCAATGCCTGCGTTTGTCTATCACTGCTGTTTATCTGTCTGTCTATCTGTCTGTCTGTCTATATGTCTGTCTCTCTCTCTGTCTCTCTGTCTCTCACTGTCTCTAATTGGCACCTGTCAAAAACTTTCTCAGCTGCCTCCTCTTTCTCTCCCATTATGTAACACATCAGTCCCAATTTCTGATTCAGCTAAAAACCTTGGTGTCTGCATTGACTCTACCCTCTCCATGAACAACTTTGTTTCTCGAACTGCCAGATCTTGCTACTATCACCTCCATCGTATAAGCCTGAT
>JAPXFY010000013.1:8332182-8334682 GCA_030674185.1 Monoplex corrugatus | reverse complement strand
TGTTCTGAAGATCCTTGTTTCCATCCACCTGGACACCTCCACCTGATGGCAACATTCCCCCCCCCCCCCTCCTATCTCCCATGTCAACATACGTTGAGACCTGTCAGGGTCTAAACACCCATTGTGTGTATATGCATGCAGGACATCAAACATGCACACTATAGATCGTGTAAGTCATGTCAGTGGCTAATGTATGAAAAAAAACAACCGAAAGCACCCTGCATGTACGCTTACCAAAGACAGTGTATCCAGACTGTGCAGTAGCATACTGTCTACATAGTGCATGCAACGCACTATGTAATCTTTCTTCCAAGAAAAAATCAGGAAGAGTTGGGGAATAAAACAAAGCAAAACAGAAACAGTTCCCTTAATGCAACACATCTGTGTAAAAACAGTCATAAGCTTCATTAACGAGCAAAACAAAAACAGTTCCCTTAATGCAACACATCTGTGTAAAAACAGTCATAAGCTTCATTAACGAGCAAAACAAAAACAGTTCCCTTAATGCAACACATCTGTGTAAAAACAGTCATAAGCTTCATTAACGAACAAAACAAAAACAGTTCCCTTAATGCAACACATCTGTGTAAAAACAGTCATAAGCTTCATTAACGAACAAAACAAAAACAGTTCCCTTAATGCAACACATCTGTGTAAAAACAGTCATAAGCTTCATTAACGAACAAAACAAAAACAGTTCCCTTAATGCAACACATCTGTGTAAAAACAGTCATAAGCTTCATTAACGAACAAAACAAAAACAGTTCCCTTAATGCAACACGTCTGTGTAAAAACAGTCATAAGTTTCATTAACGAACAAAACAAAAACAGTTCCCTTAATGTAACACATCTGTGTAAAAACAGTCATAAGCTTCATTAACGAACAAAACAAAAACAGTTCCCTTAATGCAACACGTCTGTGTAAAAACAGTAATAAGCTTCATTAACGAACAAAACAAAAACAGTTCCCTTAATGCAACACATCTGTGTAAAAACAGTCATAAGCTTCATTAACGAACAAAACAAAAACAGTTCCCTTAATGCAACACATCTGTGTAAAAACAGTCATAAGCTTCATTAACGAACAAAACAAAAACAGTTCCCTTAATGCAACACATCTGTGTAAAAACAGTCATAAGCTTCATTAACGAACAAAACAAAAACAGTTCCCTTAATGCAACACATCTGTGTAAAAACAGTCATAAGCTTCATTAACGAACAAAACAAAAACAGTTCCCTTAATGCAACACATCTGTGTAAAAACAGTCATAAGCTTCATTAACGAACAAAACAAAAACAGTTCCCTTAATGCAACACGTCTGTGTAAAAACAGTCATAAGCTTCATTAACGAACAAAACAAAAACAGTTCCCTTAATGCAACACATCTGTGTAAAAACAGTCATAAGTTTCATTAACGAACAAAACAAAAACAGTTCCCTTAATGTAACACATCTGTGTAAAAACAGTCATAAGCTTCATTAACGAACAAAACAAAAACAGTTCCCTTAATGCAACACGTCTGTGTAAAAACAGTAATAAGCTTCATTAACGAACAAAACAAAAACAGTTCCCTTAATGCAACACATCTGTGTAAAAACAGTCATAAGCTTCATTAACGAACAAAACAAAAACAGTTCCCTTAATGCAACACATCTGTGTAAAAACAGTCATAAGCTTCATTAACGAACAAAACAAAAACAGTTCCCTTAATGCAACACATCTGTGTAAAAACAGTCATAAGCTTCATTAACGAACAAAACAAAAACAGTTCCCTTAATGCAACACATCTGTGTAAAAACAGTCATAAGCTTCATTAACGAACAAAACAAAAACAAAACAAAAACAAAAAAAACTTTAAGCATACCGACTCATGAGTACGTCCTGCTAACTCTATTAATACGTAAAATCGTTAACACTGATGTCTGTTACGCAGACACACATTTCCCCTATGATTTTTCATTTCTTTTTTCTTTTATTTTTTCCATTTTTTCCCATATACGTAAAACCTTTTCAAAAGTATCCATGTTGAATAATACTGTAATAAATCCAGAGCTTAGATTTGATTTTATCAAGATTTTGCGCTATATAAATATTGTAATTATTATTATTATTATTATTATTATTATTATGAACAATGGATGCAGCGGATTTTTGTTTTTTGATTGTTTTGTTTTGGCTGCACAGAAGTCTGTAATAAGAAAGTGGGTGCTATAAAATTGTGTTTTTTATTTTATTTTATATATAAAGAGATATAACAGAATGGCTTGACACTTTTCTTTTTCCCCACAGTGAGAAAATCTCCAACTCTCATGCAGATGGAGTGAAGTTTCTCTCTCAAGTTGTGTCTGAATGTGCAGCTTATACAAGAACTTACCTCCTCAGTTTAAAGCCCTTTGGGATTGCCTTTTTTATGGACGTCAAATATGTCCATGTGAAAATCTCCATGTTTTTCAAATAAGTGTTTAAGAGCCATTTGACTCAGCAGTTGCTAAATACATT
>JAPXFY010000013.1:8322182-8327182 GCA_030674185.1 Monoplex corrugatus | reverse complement strand
TCTGTATCTGTGTCTCTGTCTCTGTCTCTGTCTCTGTCTCTGTCTCTGTCTCACACACACACACACACACACACACACACACACACACACACACACACACACACACCACACACACACACACACACACCCACACACACACACACACACACACACACACACAACCACCACACACACACCACACAACACACACATACAACGCCACAACACACAAACACACACACACACACAGCCACACACACGCACGATATGCACATGCATACATTACGCACACAAACACAAAAACAAAAAAAGTACAGACATATGCACGCATAGCAACGCTCGGATTGTATGTGTGTGTATAGAGTGTGTACTTGCTGAGTGATTGATGTTGTGTGATGAGTGTGTGATGAGAGGAGAGAGGAGAGGGAGAGAGTAGAGGAGGTAGTGTGTGTGGTGATGTGTGTGGGTGGTGTGTGTGTGTTGTGTGTGTGTGTGTGTGTGTGTGTGTGTGTGTGTGTGTGTGGTGTGTGTGTGTGTGATGTGAGTGTGTGTGTGGTGGGTGTGTGTGTGTGTGTGTGCGTATGTGTGTGGTGGTGGTGTGTGTGTGTGTGCGGCGTGCGTGTGTGTGTGTGTGTGTAGTGTGGTGTGTGTGTGTGTGTGGTGTGTGTGTGTGTGTGTGTGTGTGTAGTGGTGTGTGTGTGTGTGCGTGTGGTATGTGTGTGGTGCGAGGTGCGTGTGTGTGTGCGGCGGCGAGCCGCGTGTGTGTATGTGCGTGTGTGTGTGGTGGAGTATGTGTGTGTGTGTGTGTGTGTGTGTGTGTGTGTGTTGTGTGAGTGTTCGTGCGAGCGTGCGTGTGTGTGCGCGTGCGCACATGTGTGTGTGTGTGTGTGTGTGGTGTGTGAGTGTGTGTGTGTGGTGTGTGTTGTGTGTTGTGTGTTGTGTGTGTTGTGTGTGTGTTTGTGTGGTGTGGTGTGTGTATGGGTGAGGGTGTGTGTGGTTAAGAACGTAACATCCACGTTCAACTAACGACTAGGCAGAAAGCAGAGGATTCAATACAGTCAGTAATTCATCTCAGAAGCAGGAAAGTGAGCATGGAGGATTATGAATGACTTCAGGAGAAGAGAAAAAAAGACGCATCAAGGATCGTTTATTCTGCCATTCATCCGGTCTGGAAACTCCTTTGGGAGTGTTCCTGCAACTTATCGTGTGGAGAAAATATGAAATTCAACGGTTAGGTAGAATGGTTTTCTCGCAATGCCTCCACTCCTGTCAACCTTCTTTGTGGGCAAACATTCCTTGTATTTCTTTTTTTCTTCAGATAATTCTTTAGCAAACTCTTTTTTTCTCTAACTCTGTATGTGTGTGTCTGTCTCTGCCTGCCTGGCTATCTATATCTGTTCTTAAAACAGTTGAGTCGCAGTCATATTGTGCCCTACGATTCTTCAAATTGTAGCTTTTGGGAAAAAAGGTGTTTAAATATTTATAAAACACACAGAGAGAGAGAGAGAGAGAGAGAGAGAGAGAGAGAGAGAGAAACAGAGACAGACAGAGACAGAGACAGAGACAAGAGAGCAGAGACAGAGACAGAGAGACAGAGAGAGTACAAACAAAATATGTTGCTTTAGGCAAATATGCATTTGATTTTACAATGTTCTTAACTTTATAAATGTTGTCTTTTAAAATGCTACGTGATTCTACATCTAAAAGGGTAAATTCGAAGCGAAAAAAATGAAGTCTGGGTCACACACACATACACTTCTTTCGTTTTGCAGAAGTTAGTTTTCTGAGTGATATGACTCCACGGGCTGAACACCCATCTAGTATTATTCTCACATCATCTTTTTCATCGGAAACTTTCTGTAAAAATCATTTCAATTCCTTCTTGTGGCGTATAAATGAGTGTGAAGGCACATGTCGATTTTCGTGCTGCCAGTTTGAAACTCAGATATCGTTCACCTACATCGTTTTACAAAACTCGTGAGAATTTAGCAGAAACATATTGGCAACACACAGTCTCCCTCTGGACAAAGCATCAGGGAAGTTTCAGTCTTTTTCCCCTAATTTTGTATTTGGTGTTTGTTTGTGATCTTACATTCACGCGTAACAAAAGTCACTTAGCCGAAAATTTGCCCCTGTCTTGTCTTGTATTAAATATGCGTTCTGGTACTATTTCTGTGTTTTCCTGATTCAGAAAGGAAGTAGTTTGCAGATCGTTTAGCCTATTATGTTTAGTACAATTGTTTCCCATTACATATTTCGGAGTGTTTGGAAAGGCGAAAGCAACTCGACCTAAACATTGATGCAGCACAAATGGGTCTTCCTACATCACGGACATGACACGTGTTCTGATGTTTGTTATCATTAATTTAACTCTTTGACGACGGGCTACTTCGATCGAAGTAACAGCTGAGCTCTCACTGAGGACGGGCTACTTCGATCATAGTAACAGACGGTCTAGGGTATATAGCTCCCTCTACTTTTGCTATGCTAATGATTTAGTAGTTGGCAGTTGCTTCCCTTGTGAAGGGAACTTCTGTTGAACGCTTCAGCTACGTTTTGCCGGTTTCTTTGTCTAAAATCGATGGATAAGTTCATTTGTATCCGGTTCTCAGTGATTTCACTGTGGCAGCCCTAGGCCAGCAGGAGAACTCAGCTGTGGCAAGTGCAGTCACAATAAAGCCAAGCCGATTGCACGGAGCCAGCCAGCGAGACAGACAGACAAAGATAGAAACAGAGACAAAGATACAGACAGACAGAAAGAGAGCTAGAAAGAGTGAGAGACAAAGAGACAAAGAGACAGAGGCAGAGGGAAAGAGAGAGAAAGAGCACAGAAAGAAAATGCTATTGTAACAAACATAACACAATCAGAAACGAGAAGAAAAACCAGAACGAAACACACTCACAAAATATTCTCTCGACAAACTCCCACATCGACTTATATTGATTAGCTCTAACTCTCTTTTCTCTCACACCTTTTGTTCTTATTATCTATATTTCCTCTGTCTTTCCCTTTTTTTATCATTTGGAAAACCCCAGTATTAGCTTCTCTCTTCACTCTCGATTAAACCCCTTGCATAAATCAACATCAAAGGGCGATCAAGCCGGAAGTCCTCAGGAGCAGCAAACTATAGAGATGAATGGCAGCACAGAAAGAGTGGAGGAAAGACTCTTGGTCGAAGCTATGAGTTCCGACTGAGACACAGAGAGACACCAGCAAGCATTGTGACTGGTAAACAAAAAACAACAACAAAGAATAAAGAACGTGAGACAGGATGAATGACTGAAAGAAAGAAAGAAGAACGGAAGAAAAATGTACAGTGGAGAGATGCTAAATGGGAATATAAAAAAAAAGAAAAGAGAGACAGACAGAAAAGGAAGAAGACTTAGTCATCTTGCAAGCAAGTGATCAAATACAGACAGATAGACAGACAGACAGACAGATAGACAGATATACATACAGACAAACAAAAGAAAGAAAGAAAGAAATAAAGGAAAGAAAGAAAAAAAAGGAAAGAAAGAAGAAAAGAAAGGAAGAAGGAAAGAAAGAAAAAAAGAAATAATGAAAGAAGGAAACACAGACAGACAGAAAGAAAGAAAGAATGAAAGAAAGAAAGAAAGTAAGGAAAAAGAATAAAACAAAGAAAGAAAGAAAGAAAGAAAAAAAGAAATAAAGAAAGAAAAGAAAAGAAAAGAAAAAAGAAAGAAAAAACAAAAGTAAAAAAATATATCAGTCAAGCAATTCTGGAAAAAAAATATCTCTTGTTTCTTTATTTCTTTTACTGCATCATTTACAGTTCTTAAGTCGGGCAAAAACAAATCTAGGCGAGACAAATCGCTTTCAATTCCTATTGAAATCATGCTCGTAACTCAACCGACCACAGGGGAAACTTCAGGGCTGTCAGACTGGAGACATAGATAGAGAGGCAGTCAACAATCACAATCATAATACAATGTATAATCCATTCTCACACACAACACTGTGCACTCACTGCACATAAACCCACCAGTGGTATATCCTTTCAATAAGTGGCTGTATTGTATGACTAGGCATGGCATAGAGGTGGTCCTGTCACCTTCTTGTCGGCTTGCACGAGTTTGAGCTCAACTAGAAGACTGTGCGTATGAACTCTAGTCTGCCCAGCCGTGAAGTGGTAGCTTACCAGCTGAGGGTTGGGCAAAATAAAGCAGCAAAGAAAAAGCCATGTTCACTGCCATTGTAAAAGTGAAATGTCAGCTCCTTCATTGCTTGAGATTCTTGTGCCATAATCATTTAAAGCCATCTTTAGAATCTGAAGCTGAAACTGGGAGGCAACATTTTGATGTGAATGTGTTTGTTTGTTTGTTTATTTGTTTGTCTATTTGTTTCTTTCTTTCTTTCTTTCTTTCTTGCTTTGTTGATAGTTTTCAGTTTCTCCGCACTGGGAACAAAGTCGAACAGAGAGCTATTGAAGTAGATTATCTTTTTTACAAACATAAACAAGGCAAGTGTTTTTTTCTTATATGTGACCCGTCTTCACGAAATGAGTCCTAATTTGCAGGCAACGAAAAGCATAGAGGCCCGGAAAAGGTGTGATGGGTCGATTTTGTCAATTTTTCCTTTTCATCAAAAATGGAATGTTTATTCTTTAAATTACAAATACATGTACTCAGCACTTTATAATTCAATTGGAAAATGTATTCAAAATGCGTTTTAACCAGACAACGGCATGTTCTTTGTGTCATAAAAAAGGATATACAAAATTAAATAACAAGACAATTACAGTAGATTTCCACACCAGGTTTTGTGAGCTATTGTGGCATGATGTGTTTTACCATGGTACAACATTTGGTAAAGATTGGTACAGTAGAAATACATGTTGCTAGGTAAAACTTCACTGAAGTGGTGAACATTTTAAAACTTGATTTTCTTAAAATGGCTGTTTGCTATGTTACACAGTTCAAACACCCATAACTTCCTTATTTTTAGGAGAAGAATAATAAATGTCATATGAAAAGAAAGTTAATAATTTGGACATTTTGAA
>JAPXFY010000013.1:8311237-8314582 GCA_030674185.1 Monoplex corrugatus | reverse complement strand
CCTGAACTCAGGTTGGCCCCACAATCCACCGAATCTGCATGTAAAGCGTGATTCACAGGTCCAACAGAAACAGAGAGTGACCACCAAGAGAGAGCAACCCTGAAACTCCACATGTAACCAAGGCAACCTTTGGGCCACGAAACCAACCTTGGTTCCAAAATGATAATTCTAGTCAGGGCTTAGCAAGAATAAAGTCAGCACCCAGACGACTGCGATCTGACACAGCGCTATATCAAAGTGATTTTTATTATTGTTATTATTATTATTCATTATATTATTATTATTATTATTAGTAGTAGTAGTAGTATGTAGTAGTAGTAGTAGTAGTTAGTAGTAGTATCATTATTATTTGTGTGTGTGTGTGTGTGTGTGTGTGTGTGTGTGTGTGTGTGTGTGTGTGTGTGTGTTTGTGTGTGTTGTGTGGTGTGTGTGTGTGTGTGTGTTGTGTGTATTTAAAGGTGCTTCTTCGGACTATTTCTCTACCCAGTCTCTCCACTGTAACAAAGTGTATATAAATTATGCACACTGTTTATACAACCAGGAGTAAAGTATGAATTGACCACAATCATAACAAATACCATTTTCCGTTGTTTGCTGCATTTAATGTTCAAATGCTACAGTCTGTTGTTCTGTGCAGACATAAACACAAGGGGCACCATTACAACAATAACAACATCAACAATATGAATAATCCTCTGAACATCAGTGACATATGTCCAGGTATAGAATATCTCTTGAAACTGTACAACGCCAGCGCTATAATCCAACAGGAGAATAGTTTAGATTGTGGGTATGTTTACAATACGCTGGGTTCATATGTGGTGTATGGGATGTGTGAGAATTCTACTATTTATTGCACAGTCCGTATAGAAGCACCAGATGACATGTTGATACGTTATCGTGTTCAACGATTAGAATACTGGTGTCATTACAGTCAGTGGAAAATGGAATCAATAGCCACATCTCATGAAATAAGTTGTGATCGTCATTCTTTACATGTAAATGTTTTTGAAAGTGAAGTTGTTCTTTTCGTCCACTATAATCGTCCTGAGGTTAACATTGATTTCAGTTTAATTAAAAAACATCAACTTTACACAGCATATGTATCAGAAATCTCTGGATATATCATGTTGCCAAGGCATCATAGCTTCAACAACCTCCTCATTGTTTGGGAAGAATTGAAAGCGCCCCTTGGATTTGTCATCATGCTTAGCTTTCAGAAATTACGTTATGACCAAACTATGAATGTAAAACTGGAGAATGAACCATGCACAGAAGTGATTTACAGAGAACCAAACACAGATCATCAGAGTGTTGTACGTGTGTGTGGTAAACATAATCCATCACCAAGAGTTTTCCACGTATCAAGTCTTCGATTCTGTCTTAGTATTCAAAGTTATGATCGTCACTACGAACTGAAAGTACTGTTTTCATTTCATTCTGATACGTTTCGCCCTCAAAAACTAGGCAGTAGTTTGTTTAACTGTTCTGTAGATTACTATTCCAGTTTTCAGTACCATTTACACTGTAACCTAAAACGGGAATGTGAATGTGGAATTGATGAAACAGAACACTGTCCCTTTAGCAGTCCTGGTTGTCAGGGGTTGGTAGCTTCACGACACAAGTGCTATAAATATGTTGAATTAAGCTTGAAGATCCATCGTCTGAAAGTGGAACATGCATGTTTGAAAATGGGCGGACTACTAGCAACAGTCAAAAGAAGAAGTGAACAAGAAGATTTTCGACACTGTTTAAAAACCATGATGCATTTTACGTATTAGTAGGTTTTACTACAGGTTGGTACGTTGTGCCTCATATTTACAGAACATTTCGAAAATGGTCTGACAAAACAGTGATGTATAATATCAATCACTTCATTCAAGAGAAACCTTACAGACCTTCTAGAACAGTCATGTTTACGTGCATTTCTTCCATGACTCTAGAGCATACAATAAAGCTAATACCTGAGTGCAGCAATGAGCTCGTGTGTGAAACAAAATATCACTCAAAAGACTTGACTCTCATGCAAAGTGTGGAGTATACCATTTCACCCCTTCTCTGTGCTTGTTTACGCATACACAGCAAACTTTTGTTGAATGTCCAAATGGTCATATGACACAGACGTTTTTTGTCATGTGATATCAACAGTCACTGTGGACAGTTGACGTATTTGCAGTGTTGTACGTTATTGAACACTAGCGCTAAGAAGGGACGTACACTGGATCTTCCTGAAAAAAGCATTCAATATGAAATTACTATTTTAATTGTGATAATTCCATCACTACAGTCCCTTACACTCTGGTTTGTGATTTCAGAAAGGACTGCCCAGACAACAGTGATGAGTTATTCTGTGAACATCCTTCATGTAATGGCGTTGAGTGCTCCAATGAGCAGTGTATTTTACACAGCCAACATTGCAATGAACACACAGATTGTCTGGATGATTCTGATGAAGGCAGTTGCCCTGTTGTTACCTACCATGAGCCAGTCAGGGAGGCAGACAAAAGGCAAAGTCTTATCATCAACCTGGATGGCACAGGTTACTTTACTCAACAGGCCATGAAAGATGACGTGTCTTGTCCTGAAACTCATTATCGTTGTACAGCTGACTGGTTGTACTGCCTCCCTGTTTACACCCGATGTAACGGGTTTTCTGACTGTACTTATGGTGAAGATGAACAAGACTGTGAGACAATGATGTGTCCAGGTTTCTACCATTGTCGATCTGACAGAGTGTGTGTGCATGAGGATCATCTCTGTGATGGCTGGAATCAGTGCTGGCAGGGAGATGATGAATGGTTGTGCTCCATGAGCTGTCCTGATGGTTGTCTTTGTCAAGGTCACTCTTTCTTGTGTCATCAACACTTCTCTGTTGATCATTTCCCTCAGCTTCGTTATCTGAACGCTAGTGGCTCGGGAATGAAGCTGACAAATCTCAGTACCAATATATTCTTATCTATCTAAGTCTTCCACATTGTTCATTGAGTGAAATACCAGTCATGAAGCTGTCAAACTTACAGTTCATCGATCTGGCCAGTAACAACCTGAGAACAGTCAACATAAGCTTATTTTTAGAGTTATTCAATATAAGGAATCTTATTTTAGCAAATAATCCTTTGACATTACTGGCAAGTGATGTATTTGTTGTCCATTATACATTATGGAAAGTTGACTTATCAAACACTCATCTACTATATTTGAGAGAGAGTCAACTTTGTACTTGCCTCAAGTAATTTGTTTGGATCTATCCTTTTCTGCAATTGAAATGATAGATCCTAGTGTCTTTAAAAACACACCAAATCTTATGGAATTAGATATCAGAGGAAACCCATTCAATACTTTTCT
>JAPXFY010000013.1:8236237-8306237 GCA_030674185.1 Monoplex corrugatus | reverse complement strand
CCATTATACTGAATACCACTGGTAGATGGTCCGCTGCCATGTGTCTTCAGCGCCTCTGCATTCAGTAGTGGTGTTAGTTTAGGAGAGATGAGTGCTATATCAATGATACTGTCTGTGCCTCCTTGTCCTTGCACTAATATGGGTTGGTGACGTACTTAGTGCGCTGAGCTGGATATCGCACAGCATCTTTTCCAGAGCATGCTCCTGGGCATTAGTACATTCTGATCCCACATTGCAGATCTTGCACTGATATTGCCACATACAGAAGAAATGTCCCCTAGTTCGTCTTCAATTTCTTCTAGGAAGTTCCACGTTGTATTTGAGGTACAGGATCCATGGAGTATAGAAGCATTGGTGAGTACAGAGTACTGTTTTTTTCATTTGGCGTTGGAAGGCGTGTGCCCAGCAGTTCACATGAATTAGTACACCATCGTTTCTAGGTCTTATATGGACACTTTGTCTTTTATGTTCTTTTTGGTGACTATAGCCAGTCCTCTACCATCATGTGTCCGAATTACTGCGAAATCTTCAAAATCTACTAGTTTTTCTAGGTGTGTTCTACTTTTTTGTAGACAGTGTGTATCGAGGTCGTATGCTTATTTCTCAATGGTTGATATTATTTTTCTTACACTGGCGCAGTTCCAAGTATATCATTATCATCATCATCATCATCATCATCATCATCATCATCATCATCATCATCATCATCATCATCATCATCATCATCATCATCATCATCAAGTGCCCTGCAACATGGCATTGGCGATCATGGCTTCTCCATATGTATCTATCCCTTGTTGCCACAAGCACATCTTCCACCCTCTCTGTCCTCAGCCACCCTGCAAGTCAGTCCCTGGTCTACCTGGTGTCTCTTTACCTCCAGCAATCCTGTTGTGACCAGGCGCTCTAATTCCTCTTTCCTCATAAAATGGCTCATAGATATTGCATGTCTTTTCCTAATCTTCCTTATGAATGATGTTCTTGTGTTTGCCTCCATCAAGACTGTCTCGTTTGTTTCTTTGCTGTCCATGGAACTCTCAACATTCTTCTTAGAAACCACATCCCGGCTGCGTCAGTCTTGTTCCGGCTTTGCTTGTTGACTTCCACGCCTCACAACCGTATAACATTATTATGAACATATATATTACAAGTACATTATTATAAAATATTTCTTTGAGAGACATTCCATTTTTTCATCTTTGTGGTTATATTTTCACGTTTCCTTCTTTTTCATTTTCCTTGCTTGTCCTTGCTCCAGTGGTGTATGTTTCACTCACGCCATGGAGTCTGGCAATGGGAACTGTTGAGATCAAAACGCTGTATGAGCACGACAAAACTGAATTATGTACTCTCTATCAAGACAGTTTTGAGAAAGGTCAAATTCCCGAGGACTGGACACACAGCTTCCTAGGAGCCTTTCCCAACCAGGTAATGATCATTGCAGACTACATGGATATGCATCCTGACTATGCAAATCACCACCTGGAAACTGATGGAAAACTTGATGACAAAAACATTAGCTACAGACCTACAAGACAGGAAATTATTCCCACCTAATAAAAGAGGGAAAACGTACATGGGAAAACGCAGCTGCATTCGCTCATGATGTCTACAAAGGTCCAGACAAGATTCGATACTGACATCAAAACGCAGTCTGAACACAACAAAACTGAACTGTACACCTCTACCAAGTCAGTTTTGAGAAAGGTCAGGTTCCTGAGGAGTGAACAAACAGCTTCCTAAAAGTCCTACCCAAACCGGGTAAAGATCATTGCAGAATAAATGGATATCGTATCCTGACTATGCAAAACGTAATTGGGAAACTGATTGAAACATAATAGCAACGAAATTAGCTAGAGACCTAGAAGACAAAAAAACATACCAACCTAATCAAAGGAGGCTTTAAAACAGGAAAAAGTACATGGGGAAACACAGCTACCTTTACACACGATGTCTACGTAAGTTTTCAGAACAAAGAAGAAACCCTAGCTGTAGCCATTGACCTAAAGGATGCGTACAATGAAGTACAATTCACATTACTCATGGAACTTATTCAGCGATATGGTGTCAACATGACAGTCACAAGGTGGATTGCAGCTACACTCCAAAAACAAACAGTAGTCCTACGACTTGGAAACTCGTTTTCAGCACGACAAAAACTCTCCATGGGATTCCCTCAAGGATCAATAATTTCCCCTGTTCTCTACAACATATTTACAAAATGTTTGCTTGCTGATCTAAACACAACGGACTAGCCCGTATCCTCACTTTTGCTGATGACGGACTCACCTATAAGACAGGTAAGAATGCATCAGAAAGACACAAAGCAGTCCAAGAACAGTTAAAAACAACGTAGATCAGTGATGTCGAGAAACCGGATCTGCAATCAACCGCACCAAAGCACATGTACTCTTCTGCACCCTTGACAACAAAGCAGCGAGTGAAAAACATCCATCAATTACGTTCAGTAGAACCAATATCGAGCGAACAAACAACTTACGCTAACTTGGTATCAGTTTTGATAGATTGTTAACCTTCAGAAAACACGTGGAAACTACTACACCAATTGTAAAAAAAACAAACACTTTCAATCAAATCATCACTGGAAACTGATGAAAAAGATGACAAAAACATTAGCTACAGACCTACAAACGAAATATTCCCACTAATAAAAGAGGAAAATACATGAAACCAATGACAGCTAAAGGCATTGAACAACGTCATCTCTTTCAACTATACCAAGCTTTAATACTGAATGTCATCGATTAAGGACTGGGCCTCACTATGTTGTCACAGACAAACCTGCTAAAACTAGAAAGAATACAAAACGATCAAAGAGAGTGATCCTCGAACCACAAAAGACACGCCCATGAAGACTATGTGATACCTGCTCCACTTTCCTGCAATACAGTCAAGACATAAAATACAAGTAAAGGCATATTTCAGGGCATTAGAGAACCCAGAAAACTCACTCCACCAGACAGTCGGAACAGCAAAAGAAACAGACCCAACGTGGAAAATCATGGATGGGACAGGCAGTAGATTCCATTCAGCATGTGTTTCAACTGACAGAACTCAAAGGGATAAAGGAATGGAAAAAACTTCCAAACCGTTTAAACAATCTGTACATAACTACCATACCCAAAAATCTAGGGAGACACTGTCGCAAATAGCAGAAGGGAAAACAAGTGCAGTAATTCAGTTACTCATGGAGCAGCTGAACTGCATCCCCAAAGATATAATCATATACACGGATGGCTCAACCACCAATAACAAATCTGGATGGGGATTCACTGTCAAACAGAACGGAAACATCAAACATGAAGAAAACGCTGCATATGATAGCATAGCCTCCAGGTAACGATGGAAATTGCGGCAGTCACACATGTACTACAATGGTTAACCTCACTGGATGACGACATGAAAGAAAGCCAAGCCTTTATACTGACTGACTCGATGAATGTACTTCAAAAAGTGCGAAATGGAGTAGGACCTCAGAATGGCACAAAGCAATGAACGTATCAACCTAAAAAGTATCTCGTGGATCTATGCCCTGGACACGCTGGTGTTAAGGAAATGAACGGGCAGATAAACTTGCAGGCAATGCCACTACAACAAACCTCGTCCCAATGAGAACGTCTGAGGTCCTTACGCTTCAAATCACATCCAATATGAAAGGAAAAACAAGACCTATCATTAATCAGACCAAAATTGCTATCATCTCAAAAGTAACACTGCACAGACTCTTACAGCGTGGAATGGAAACGTTGAGCTTTTCTGAAACAGAGATGAAAAGTGAACAAAAGAAACAGACAATTGAAGAACAAGTAAGTTTGTCAAACCGTCTGTGTATGAGTTTGTGGGCTGTTTGTTGATTGTTATCCAGATATGTCTGTAAGTTTGTCATGATATGTATATAATGGTTTCCTCTTTGCTGGTGTTGTTGTTGTTGCTGTTGTTGTAGCTGTTGTTGTCCGCCATCATGCTGTGTTGATATGGGTTTGTATGTATGCATGTATGTGTGTATGTCTGGTGCGGGCATGTGGGTATATGCATGTAATTACTGTCATTTGTTATTTTCATGTCTTGTCTGTTTCTGTATCTACACACTCCTTTATTTTGTATGTATTTATTCACCTACTTACTTACTTCTTATTCACTTACTTACTCACTTGCATGCTTGCTTGTTTACTTTTTACTTACTTACTTACTTACTACTCATTTACTTACTGATTTACTTACTTACTTACATACCTTCTATGATTAAGAAAACATTGTCTTCACCTCTTGATAGACAGCTGAGAGCATTTGGGCATTAACCTGAGGTTGATAAAATATCAGCCTAAGATAGAGACTAGGTATAAAATATAGTCTTGGTAGGGCCTCAGGACCTGGCCAGCTCATGGATTTATGTGCAGGCTAAAGGCGTGTGCCATGAATCACCATACACATAGCACCTGTGACGTTAGTACATATGGAATTCGTTCTGAGCGCGGAGATGTCATCTTGAGAAACTGAAATTGAAACTTATCTACATTTCTCCACCATTCTTTATTACCTTTATTCGTTCACAGTTTCCTTGTCCATTTGATTCATAATGGAAGGGACATAACCACATGGTGCCACAGCCACCTGCTAAGTGCATGCTGGTTTTAGTGACGGCACTACCATCCGGTATGTCACAAATGACGTTAACAAAAGCAAAAACAAAAATCGTTATATCTATCCAATCTGGAAATTCTGCCTGCTAAACAAAGATATGGCTGACTGTAACAAGATCAATATAATCTCTATATTGATATCTATGATGACTACGTTCAACACCTAGATCAAGTGTAGAAGACCACAAAAGCCACTGTTACATTTCTCATGTGCATACCAACTTGCAAGAGCAATGATAAACAATTGTTTCCAAATGTTTATTTGCGAACCCCCCCCCCCCTCCTGTCTCTTATGTTCACTTGTATATCCAATTAATTTGTGTTCGTTTGTTTCACCACAAAATGATAACTTAAAACCAGACAATCTTACCTCGCCACCATCACCCCCTCCAGCTCCATTGCCATCTGCACTTTACCGCTTTGTAAAGATCTCACAATCGTCTGGATATATGACAGCTGATAACAATGTAGCTAGGACAGATTATTCCAAGACAAATCATACTATATCCACTCCAGCTGGTCATGTAGTCATGATCAGTATGGACATGCCTGTTTGTCATATAAAACCTGTCTCTCTGAGTATTTATGGCAACAACAGTTTTCAGAGAAAAAAAATCAAGGTTTCTGCACTTGACATTCGACATCTAGTTCAAGTATATAAAGCTACAAAAATCATGGTCCATCTTTGGTCTTGCTATCAGCAATGTATGGGTAAAAAGTGTTTCCAACTGTTTTTCTCCTTTCACCCTAAAGAGAATATTCCTCAACAGCTACACAGTGGTTTGTTTAACTGTTCAGTGGACCACTATTCCAGCTTTCAACATCACCTGGACTGTAACCTGAGGATAGAATGTGAAGATGGACAGGATGAAACAGAACACTGTCCCTTCAGCAATTCTGACTGTAAGGGTGGGGTGCCATTATGTGGCCATTGCTACAAAATCATCAGCAGTAACGCTCTACGTAGATTTGACAGTTCTGAAAGACCTGCTGATCAAAGAGCTCAGCAGTATTGCAGTTCTGTAGGGGGCACTCTGGGAATGCCTAAATGTGACATTGACTGGTATACAACAATTCAGAACCTGACCAAACGACAGTTGATTGTGACAGAGGAGGTTTGGATTGGATTGTATTCTGGTGACATGTTGTTGCCTGACATGTACAGACAGAATATCGTTAGCCATGACAGGACTGTTCTTTACCACTCTGTGAGTAAGCCAACATGGTCAACCAGTGAGAGTGGGCAAAAAGTGTGCATCACTTACTACAGATCTTACATGTGTAAAAGTGATCCACCTTTAAAGCTTATTAGTTCTTACAATTTACATAAGTGTACACAAAAATCGGAGCTATATATTGGAGCAATTTGTGATTCCAAGAAGAACAATAAAAAAACTAAAAACATGAAAACAAAATTTCCCAGATCACGTATCATGTTGACTACAAGACAACAATCTCTGACAACATGTCCTGATGGTCAAGTGACGCATACATTTCTTGTGTGTAGTTCACACCAGTCTAATGTGTGTGGTCAAAGGCACACGTCTTGTGTTTTTCACAGCCACATGTCAGACACACACGGCAGTTTAATTCAACAGATCATCAGGTTACTTCAGTCCCTAGATTTATGTGTGATGATGGTGTCACTACGCTGTCTTACACTCTGGTATGTGACTTCAGATCTGATTGTCCAGATAAAAGTGATGAATTCTTCTGTAAGCATCCTCCTTGTGTCAATATGTTTACCTGCACTAATGGTCAGTGTGTGTCCTATGACAACGTCTGTGACCGAGCGTTCCATTGTCTGGACATATCTGATGAAAACAATTGCTTTAGATCTATACATGAAAAAATAGGCTGGACACAACGTTTTCCTTCTCCAGCCATCATCAAGTTTGATGGTTACAACTATTTCTATGCAACCCCAATGAAACCTAACCAGTCATGTCCTGACACTCATTATCGTTGTCTGGTACGTTCAATGACTGTCTTCCTGTCTATACACAATGTAATGGAATGTATGACTGTATGGGCCACGAGGATGAAGAAGGTTGTAATCATATAACATGTCCTGGATTCTTCCGATGCAGATCTTCTACAATTTGTGTTCATGGTGACCACTTGTGTGATAGCTGGCCTCACTGCCCACTGAGTGATGATGAGATGGCGTGTGATGTGATCTGTCCTGTGGGCTGTCTATGTCAAGGTTACACCTTTCTGTGTCCCCAGCCTTTCCCTGCCTCAGTGTTTCCATGGCTCCGATACTTAAATGCCACAGATTCAGGTATGACTCTGTCTGATGTGAGTAAGCACACCTATTTAATTCAATTGAGTCTTGCCCACTGCTCTTTGACTGTCCTTCCTGACACACGTTTGGTCAATCTAAAGTTTCTTGATCTCTCAGGTAACCATCTACAACATGTCAACATGACCCGTTTTGTTGGTCTAGAAAATCTACAGACATTGTCCTTGTCCAACAATCCCATCACTTCACTTTATACATATCTCCCATCTGTAAGTCATCAGAACACGTTAACAGCAATAGATCTGTCCCATACCAAACTTACAACGTTTGACTCCAACGTTCTGTCAAAGTTTCCCAATTGCAGAAACTTAATTTATCTTTCACTACCATCCACACGATCAGTTCTTCTGGTTTTCAGTTCACTCCACAGCTAGCTAAACTGTACATGGACGGAAGTCCTGTAAAAACTTTTCCACCAGATATTTTCAAAAGTCTTTTCCATCTTCATATCATTTCAACAGAGAACTATAAATTATGTTGTGATGAGATATTGCCTGATGATTTTGATACTTCTTTCTGCTATGCCCCCCAAAATGCCGTTTCATCATGTAAAGATTTACTGCAATCAGAAATGTACCGTGTGTTTCTCTGGTTAATCAGCTGTCTGTCATTGATGGGCAATATGTTTTGTTTTGTGGCACGTTTGTATGTGAAGAAGAAGAGTTCTTCGAGTGGCTTCAGTCTTTTTGTCACCAATCTGACAATGGCTGACTTTCTGATGGGTGTTTATATTGCTATCATTGGAGTGGCTGACAAACTATTCCGTGGTAAATACCTCCATTATGATGAGACCTGGATGAACAGTGTTGCTTGTAAAGTGGCTGGTTTTCTGTCTCTGCTGTCCAGTGAAGTATCAGCTCTGACGATCTGGCTTATTACGCTTGATCGCTTCATTGTCCTTCGTTTTCCATTCAGCTCTTTGCGGTTTGAGAAAACATCAGCATCAGTGGCTTGTGTGTTGACTTGGTGTTGTTGGTTTGTTTCTTGCCTTGTTGCCTTTACTTCCAGTGACATCACACTGGCACTTCTATAGTCAGACAGGAATATGTATTCCACTGCCAGTTATGGGACGACAGTTCCATGGATGGGCTTATTCTTTCAGTGTAATGATTGTTTTTAACTTCATTTTGTTTTTATTTATCTCAGCTGGTCAAGCCATCGTTTACTGGTCAATACAGAAAAATGTCTTGACATCCAACACTACCAAAGTGTCACAGGACACAACCATTGCACGGCGGTTGATTACTGTTGCTGTAACAGACTTTATGTGCTGGTTTCCTGTTGGATTGTGTGGAATTTTGGCGTTGGCTGATGTTCCCATCCCTGGAGAAGTAAACGTGGCCTTGGCTATATTCGTGCTGCCTTTGAACTCTGCTCTAAATCCGTTTGTCTATACGTTCAACACTTTTGTAGAAAAGCGGAAAAAATTACACGAAGCCAGACTTATGCAATGGATGCAATCGAACACAGACATTTTAGAGACTATATGACAGACTGGAAGACAAACCATACATTAACATAGCGTTATGCTATCGTGGTTTGTTTCTTTGATCATGTAATGATCTAGAATGCTTAGAACAACCTGGGTTACCACAATTAAGTGTTCCTCAGTCTTGAAATAATTGAACACAGTAACACCAGCATGAGAACTTTTTCTTCTATGATTTAACAATTCTCTATTAGGATCACTTTCGTACTACATGCTGTTTTTTTAAAAATGAATACAGTTTGAGCAAATAAATCCCTGGTTTCTACTGAATAACGTGCCAGTCAGCCTTATATATTAATACTATGATTGTTTACATCTGCTAGTTGGTTTCGTATTGTATCAACAATGAAATAATGATTCACAAAAATAAACATACACTGTCTAAACTTAAGAGAAGATGGCGTGTTATTTGACTGGATAAATGTCAGATTTCCATCTGGAAGGTCCGAGGTTCAATCCACCTGGACAGCTCTGCTTAGTCGAGATTTTCAGATCTCTCAAGTCAACATTTTGTCCAGCCATGCCAGTGCCTGTGCCCGACAAACTAAACGCATCACATCTGTCAATATGACAAACTTCGTATGTATACACATGCAAAATATCAAATATCTTCGCTAAAAAATCCTGTAGGCCATGTCAATGGTTGGCTTTTGGAATCATGAAATATAAACCAGCCCATCAAAGACGGATCGTGCAGCCTGTGCAGCAAGATACTGCCTGTAGTGTGTGGGCTAAACAGATTGCATACAACATGAAGATTACCAGTGTATGTTGATGATGGCAGTGTATGTAAGTTGTGAATGAGTGTGAGTTAAGAGGACTAGTTAAAGACACACAAACACCAACACAGGCGTCTTCGACCACAACAGTTTCCTTATGACAGTCACTAGGTAACTATGGTGTGTGGTACTTACATAGCACTCCGTTGTATGCTTCACTCCTCTGTACACTTCACCTTTCTGTACAGTCACTGCTCTATACACTTTACTGTCTGTACACTTTACTGCTCTATACACTTTACTGCCCTATACACTTTACTGCTCTGTACACTTTACTGCTCTGTACACTTTACTGCTCTGTACACTTTACTGCTCTATACACTTTACTGCTCTGTACACTTTACTGCTCCGTACACTTTACTGTTCTGTACACTTTACTGTTCTGTACACTTTACTGCTCTGTACACTTTACTGCTCTGTACACTTTACTGCTCTGTACACTTTACTGCTCTGTACACTTTACTGCTCTGTACTTACCTATTACTGCTCTATACACTTTACACTTAGCTCTGTACTTTACTGCTCTGTACACTTTACTGCTCTGTAACTACTGTCGTACACTTTACTGCTCTGTACACTTTAGCTTATGCTCTGTACACTTTACTGCTCTGTACACTTTACTGCTCTGTACACTTTACTGCTCTTACACTTTACTGCTTGTACACTTTACTGCTCTGTTACCACTTTACTGCTCTGTACACTTACTGCTCTGTACACTTTACTGCTCTTATCATACTTTACTGCTCTGTACACTTTACTGCTCTTACACTTTACTGCTCTATACACTTTACTGCTCTGTACACTTTACTGCTATGTACACTTTACTGCTCTGTACACTTTACTGCTCTTACACTTTACTGCTCTGTACACTTTATGCTTAACTTTATGCTCTATACACTTTACTGCTCTGTACACTTTACTGCCTTACTTACTGCTTGTAAATTTACTGCTCTGTACACGCTTTACTGCTCTGTACACTTTACTGCTCTGTATACACTTTACTTGCTCTGTACACTTACTGTTACACTTTAGCTCTGTACACTTTACTGCTCTGTACACTTTACTGCTCTGTACACTTTACTGCTCTGTACACTTTACTGCTCTGTACACTTTACTGCTTGTACACTTTACTGCTCTGTACACTTACTGCTCTGTACACTGTTACATATGCTATGTACACTTTACTGCTCTGTACACTTACTGCTCTGTACACTTTACTGCTTCTGTACATTTACTGCTCTGTACACTTTACTCCCTGTACACTTTACTGTTCTTGTACACTTTACTTGCTCTGTACACTTTACTGCTCTGTACACTTTACTGCTCTGTATCATTTACTGCTCTGTACACTTTACTGCTCTGTACACTTTACTGCTATGTACACTTTATGTCTTGCACTTTCTGTACACTTTCACTGCTTTGTACACTTTACTGTTCTGTACACTTTACTGTTCTGTACACTTTACTGCTCTGTACACATTACTGTTCTGTACACTTTACTGCTCTATACACTTTACTGCTCTGTACACTTTACTGTTCTGTATACTTTACTGTTCTGTACACTTTACTCCTCTGTACACTTTACTGTTCTGTACACTTTACTGCTCAGTACTTCACTCCTTTGTACGTTTTACTCACTGTATGCTTCACTCCTAAGGGAGTAAACCCTAACAGAAAATCACCAATGCTTTGTGGTTGTCTGGGGAGAGACCAAGGCTATGGGAGTAAACCCTGACAGAAAATCACCCCATTGCTTTCTGGATACTCTTGGGAACGACATAGGCTAAAGGAGAGTGTGTGCAAAAACATGAACATTATCTCAGATATTGCAGACTTGTGGTGTCAACATTCAGTAGTTGACTATTTTTTTACCACGGAAGAATGGCTGTATCAGTTTAGTTCATCATCATCATTATCATCATGTGCCCTGCAGCATGGCGTTAGCAATCATGACCCTCCATATGTATCTAACCCTTGTTGCCGCAAGCACATCTTCCAAACTCTCTGTCCTCAGCCACCCTGCTAGTCCGTCTGATATTTTCTCCCTGGGTCTAGCCCTGAGAAACCTACCTTTAATTTCAGCTTTTACCGGTAAATGACATCAGTCGACAGGCGACTCATTCCGTCGTAGATGGTCCAAATATACAGCACCAAACTTTTGCGCTTATCTTGTAACTAGCAGGTCATTAGGGCAGAGAAGTTTAAACGGATTTTCATGTCTCCCGCGATCAAGAGCTGTGTTATCGTGGTTGTTGAAGTAAAAGATAATTGTGTTAGAGTTTGTTTTCCTTCTGACACGTGTTTAGATAAAGGTACATGTATCCAAATGTGACCTCGCACCACGAAATCAGTCTTAACTCGCGGTCAGTCGAACAGCACTAGGAGCTGAAAAGGTGACTGACGGTCTATCTGGGATGTTTTGATTTTTTCTCAAAATTGATTTATGTAGACTATAATCTATCCCCAACAGAAATATTTTTCTTGAAAAAAATATTATTAATCAATTTAAAATGGTATTTTAATGCACTGATCGCAGCAGAAAGAACACAATTTCCTACCAAAAGTACCTACTTTTTGTCTCTTATTATAAACCGTAACCTGTACAGTACCTGCACATGTAATATACTGATGGAAAGCTCTTTGGTGCACCTTTCACATAATGACAGCGAAAATTAGAAACAAACTGGGTCAAAGTCACCATATAAAGAAATTAAGGAAAATGTGTAGGAGAGCACACAAAAACTTTAGAGGCTGTTTTCTTAAAATGACCGTTATACAACTTAATGACTATAAACATACATAACTTCTACATTTTTTTTAGTACAAGCTTTATTCAAGTACCAAAATAATCAGCTGAATGTACACTTTCGAGTGATATGTATATCTCAAAACGCCCAAAATGCTAGTTAAGACTGATTTCGTGGTGGAAGGTCACAAATAGTTCTTTAAGTTGAGACTAGAGCTGTCTGGTACCAAACACACAATAAGAACTGCTCAGAGCTGATGGATATGTCAGTCAGGAAGTATTCCGTATTCAAAGTTGCTTTCAGCAAAAGCATGATTATAACAATACAATTTTCCATCCATCCTACCAAGGAATTAAACAACAAAATGCAGACTGATAGTGGTTATGAACTGATCAGGAAGGTCCACTGTAATGTTTTACAGGGTTTTCATTCCATCATTTTGGTGCTACACTACAGTTTCGCACATTTCCTCCGAACAAAAAGATAAACTGTTTGTCCCTTTTTGGAGTACTAATCTTTATTAAGTTAACTTAGTATACAACAAGTTTGTCATGATATGTATATATGGGTGTTTCCTATTTGCTGGTGTTGTTGTTGTAGCTGTTTTTGTCGGCTATCATCGATATGGGTGTGTATGTATAAATGTATGTGTATATGTCTGTGTGCGGGGATGTGGGTATTTGCATGCATTTACTGTTTTTTGTTATTTTCATCTCTTGCATGTTTATTTTTCTACATACTCCTTTATTTTGTCTTTATCATTTTAATCACCTAATTCTTTTTCACTTGCTTTCTTTTTCTCACTCATTCACTCATTCACTCATTCCCATACTTACTTACCTTACTTACTTACTTATTTTTTACTTTACTTACTTACTTACTTACTTACTTATTTACTTACTTACTTATTACTTACTTACGTACTTATTTACTTACTTACTTACTTATTTACTTACTTACTTACTTACTTATTTACTTACTTACTTACTTACTTACTTACTTACTTACTTACGCACCCACTAACTTACATACCTATATATGATTAAGAAAATGCTGTCTTCACCTATTTGATAGACAGATGAGCATTTGGGCATTGACTGGGGGGGGGGGGGGGGGGCGTTCTGTCATGTTAGAATGGTTTATGCAGAATAGCTAGTTGTGTTCTGATTCAGAACTTTAATTACTTGTTTATTTACTTTATATGTGTGTTCTTTTTTTCGAAGGCAAGATACACAGATACATATGTCATTTACATGTAACCAAGATTATTCCAACGGAAGACTGATAAAATACCAGTATAAAACTTAGGCTAGGTAAAACATAGTCTAGGTAGGGCCTCAGGACCTGGCCAGCTCATGGGTTAATATGCAGGCTTAAGGCTTCTGCCACGGTGACCATACACATGGCACTTGTGGCGTTAGTGCATATGGAATTCGTTCCGAGCGCGGAGACGTCATCTTGAGAAAGTGAAAGTGAAACAGAACCGAAGGTGCACAACAATGCATCGTGCTGATCTGAAAAAAAAAAGTGCAAATCAAACTCAACAAAGGAGACTGAATGTTCACTTCTATGTGTGTGTGTGTGTGTGGTTACTTAAGTTTCAAAACCCCATGGCATATGCTTGCTTGCACGAGCGCATGGGCGCGCATACACACATACAGAGGCACACACACATATATATCATCATCATCATCATGTGCCCTGACACCTGGCTTGGGCGATCATAACTCTTCATACGAATCTATCCATTATCGCTGCAAGTACATCTCCCACCCTCTCTGTCTTCATCCACTCGGCAAATCCATCCGGTATTTTCTCCCTGGGTCTGCCTGGGTTTTTCTTTCTTGTACTCCTTTTTGAACCCTTTTGTTGAGAGGTGTTTGGCAATGGAGGTAGATATGTTAATGTTAAGAAGAGCAGAAAACGGTAGGCTGTACTTGTAAAGTCAAATTTAGGTATCCAGTTCATGAGGTGTAACAGATGTTTTCCCCTTCGCCATATCTACTTCCATTTATAGTGGGGAGACGTTAAATGACAGAGTGAACGAAAGGCAGGTGATTTTTTTATGGAGAGAGGGGGTGAGAAGAGAGAGGGTGAGAGAGAAAGAGAGATGGAAAGAGAGAGAGACAGACAGACAGACAGACACACAGAGAGCGAAAGAGAAAGAGAGGGAGAGAGAGAGAGAGAAAAGAGAGAGAGAGAGAGAGAGAAGAGAGAGAGAGAAAGAGATTGAAAGAAAGAGTCACAGAGAGAGAGAGAGAGAAGAGAGAGAAAGAGAGAGAGAGAGAAAGAGAAAGAGAGAGAGAGAGAGAAAGAGAAAGAGAGAGAGAGAGAGAGAGAGAGAGAGAGAGAGAGAGAGAGAGAGAGAGAGAGAGAGAGAGAGAGAGAGAGAGAGAAGGATGGTGGTGACAGAAGAGGATAAAATCCAACAATGAAAATAAGATTAGTCGACCACGTCAAAATCAATCAGTACATATTTTTGCACTTTCCACCGCTCTGAATTAAGGCAAGTATTTAGCAAACTCTCTTTCCTAACCACGAAACAATCAACTTAAACAAACGTTTATCAAAAACAAACAAATCCGGAGTGGAGAATATTTGTCAAGGCGCTCTGCTAAGTTGATTAGTTCCTGCTCTTCTCCTGCTGTACCGTCGATGTCATTGGCAAAGCGCAGGTTTGTTACTGTCTTGCCACCAATGCTTACTGAGCCTTGATTTCCCTCCACTATGCTGGTGGTCTTATCATAGAGACATTCTATGGTCCTGATCATGATGGCGTTGATGTTGTATAGTCTTATGTTTGTCCATAAGGCTGCATGCCACACCCTGTCGAAGGCTTTCTTTGAAATTCCCAAAAATGTGGTACAGGTTCTACCGGTGCTAATGATATCTCTCACATATTATCATCATGTTGAAAATCTGTTCAGTGGTACTGCGACCTGCGCTAAACCCTGCCTGTTCACTCAGCAATGATCTTCTCTGCTTGTTGCTTCAGTCTGTTCAAAATGACCTTCAGCATCACCTTGCTTGAGTGACTGATCAGACTGATGGTTTGATAATGTTCGCAAAGTTGTAGATTGCCTTTCTTGGGGAGAGTGATGATCAGGGATTGGGTCCATGGTGTTGGCTATTTACCATTTCGCCAGACCGTGTTACAAATGACTGTGAGGGCAATGATCATGTTATCTCCTCCTTCCTTCACTAACTCTGCTGGTTTATTGTCCACCCCTGTTGGACTTTTTTCCAGTTTCAAGGACCTGGCGAGTCTCTACTTCTTCACGCAGTAGGGGGAAGTTGCCATTGACTGTTACTTGGGGTGGGGGTGGGGGGTGGGGTGGGGGGGCTGGAGACATTCGGGACTTGTGGATCTCCTTTTGTGCCGGAGTATGCATTATTCGGAGCAATATTCTGTTCAACAGTTGAAGATGGCCTTGTCGTCTGTGATCCACATCCCTGACTTATTCTGTATGGAAGAAACTCGTCCTTACTTAGAGGTAGGTTGTCAGGTCTTTCACAATTTGGTATGCTGTCCTACTGGTTGTGGCATTGTCCATTTGGACTGTGCCATGGTCCATCTTCTTAATGCTTTGTGGTGTCCAAAAGTGTTTGCCAATATGAGGTTGTCGAAAAAGGCAAATTGTAGTAGTCGGAGGCCACTGTATTTAGTCTTGTTGTTGCAAATATTCTCGCATGTGCCCCCCCCCCCCCCCCCCCCAGTTCTTGTGAGCTTCTTCTCCTATCTTGGCGTTCCAGTCCCCTTCTACTACTAGGATGTTTTTCATGGGAACTTGATCTAGGACTTCCTGTGGCTGGTCATATAAGCCTTCTACGTTGTCATCACTGTATTCTGAAGTTGGAGCGTCCTCCTTGTATAATGATGATGTTAAAGGGGGTTGCAGGGGGAAAAAAAAAACATCGGACGGACTTTCAGAGTGGCTGAGGACAGAGAGGGTGGAAGATGTGCTTGCGGCAACAAGAGATAGATGCATATGGAGGGCCATGATCACCAACGCCATGTGGCAGGGCACTTGGTGATGATGATGAAACGGGGTTGCCCTTAGTCGAAACTGGCTGGAACCCTACGAAAGAGTTGACAGTGTCTTTGTAAATGAGGAAACCTGCACCGTACTCATGTCTGTCCTCCGTTCCACTGAGGTACTAGTTATCTGCATTGTGAGTGGTTGTTTCTCTAATGTTCTTCCATCGTGTTTTGCAAAGTCCTAAGATGCCCTAGCAGCAGTAGGTGTCCATTTCATGTGTGTTTGTTTTTATCTTCCTACTTGTTTCAGTGTTCTCACAATCCATGTGCCAATGACACTATTATTTCTGGCATGAATTCTGTCTCTTGGCATAGCACTTGCATACTTTCCATTTCTGCCGTGGTACCCAGCAAAAGGCGCGGCCCTTGGTGACCGGGCAACGACCAATCCGGCATGGACTGAATGTTAGTTTTCATCTTCATGTGGTGTGTCTTGGACAGCTGACACCTGGCGGAACCCATCCTCCAGGACTGTTACTACAAAAGTTGAAACGACACAGACCAAAGACCCAGTTTGTTGTTGACTTTAGGGAAAAGAGTGGCAGAATGGTTCAGACGTTCCTGTCAGTAACTCAGCTCGAGGTTCCAGGGTTTGTTCCCTGTAGAGGCCTCGACTTTTCTCCTCAGTTTGACTGGATAATAGAAATGAACGTTTAGTCCTTCGGAATGGGACGAAAAACGAGTTGGATCCTTGTGCCTTCTGGTTGTGCACGCTTAAGATCCCACGGCAGTTGAAAATATATCGAAGACCAGTGCTTGACCGGGAAAAGTTGAGATCTCTGCCACCTCACTCCCCTACGACCCCAGGGTTATAATAATAATAATAATAATAAATAATAATAATATATTTTATTTATATAGCGCAAAATCTTGATAAAATCAAATCTAAGCGCTGAGCGTATACATGCATACATACCTACATACATATGAGCGTATACATGCATACATACATGCTTACATACTTACATACATAAATCTAAGCTGAGCGTATACATGCATACATACATACATACATAAATCTAAGCGTATGCATACATACATACATACATACATACATACATACATACATACATACATACATACATACATACGTACGCACATGCATACATAATAATTACAATATTTATATAGCGCAAATCTCGACAAAATCAAATCCAATCGCCGAAAAGACACACACGCACACACGCACGCACGCACACACACGCACGCACACACACACACACCACACACACACACACACACAACACACACACACACACACACACACACACACACACACACACACACACCACACACATGCATGGCCACAAATGGGGAGAAAAGAATAAAAGCAATAAAAGCAAGAATAAAACCAATGGAAAACCACAGAGAGCACATCATATACAATTATATATTAAAACAAAGTGATTCCCCTCCGAGCGGAGACAGGCTGCAGAGGGGGGTTGAGTGAGGTTAGGATTTTATGCAGAGGAGAAAAGGTGAGTTTTGAGAGCGGTCTTGAAGGAGGCAAAAGTAGGTTGCTGACGGACTGAGAGAGGAAGTTTGTTCCAGGAGAGTGGACCAGAAACAGAGAAGGCTCGTGGACCATAGGTATTGAGCTTAGTGCGTGGAAAGCGAAAAGTCAAAGGATCGGAGGCAGAGCGGAGGGTACGTGAGGGAACATAGATCTCAAGTAGGCTTGACAGGTAATCGGGGGCTGCGTTATTGAGGCTTTTGTAGCACATGGTGTCTAGTTTGTACTGTATGCGCTTTGATACAGGGAGCCAGTGAAGTTGTGCCAGGAGAGGAGATATGTGGTCAGCTTTTTTTCTTTTTGAGTACAAGGCGTACAGCATTGTTTTGAATGCGCTGTAGGGTGTGAATGGTGGAGGCAGGAAGACCAGACAGGAGTGAATTGCAATAGTCAATGCGAGACATTATGAAGGAGAGAATGAGTTTTGCAGTTGTTTCGACAGAGAGATACTTCCTGATCAGGCTTATACGATGGAGATGATAGTAGCAAGATCTGGCAGTTTGAGAAACAAAGTTGTTCATGGAGAGGGTAGAGTCAATGCAGACACCAAGGTTTTTAGCTGAATCAGAAATTGGGACTGATGTGTTACATAATGGGAGAGAAAGAGGACGCAGCTGGGAAAGTTTCTGACGGGTGCCATTGAGGATAGCTTCTGTCTTGTCGTCATTAAGTTGAAGTCTATTGTGTGTCATCCAGTTCTTAATGTCCGAGTAACACTCAGTGGTGCGAGTCAAGAGGCGCTGTATATTGTCAGGTGAGTAACTGTCTTGAAGTTGGGTGTCATCAGCATAGAAGTGGTGTTTTATAGAGTGGGAGTTGATGATGGTGGACAGGGGGGAGGTATAAAGAGTGAAAAGAACAGGGCCAAGGACAGATCCTTGTGGAACACCACAGGTCAGGTGTGCAGGTTGAGAGTAAGTGCCATTGATGAGAACAGTTTGTTTTCTGTTTCATAAATACGAAGTGAAAAAGGAGAGAGCAATGTCAGAGATGCCAAAAGTATGATGAAGTCTAGAAAGGAGAATACCATGGTCAGTGGTATCGAAGGCTGTAGACAGATCAAGGAGTGTGAGGGGAGAGACTTTGCCAGTATCAGTTGCAAGGAGGAGATTGTTGAGAATGTGTAGTAGGGCAGTTTCAGTGCTATGGCACTGGCGGTAGGCTGACTGGAAAGGATTGAGGAGATTGTTGGCAGACGGGTGAGAGTTCAGCTGGTTGAGGACGACCTTTTCAAGGAGTTTTGACAAGAAAGAGAGATTAGAGATAGGCCTGTAATTTTTCAGTTCATTTGGGTCTAAATTGTGTTTCTTGAGGAGAGGGTGAACAATAGCAGACTTGAAAGAATCTGGGACAGTTCCAGTTTGAAAAGAAGTGTTGATGATGTCAGTGATGAATGGGAGGAGAGTAGGGAGACAATCGGAGTAGAGAGAACCTGGAAGAGGATCCAGTTCGCAGGTTTTGAACGACATGGATCTGATTGTGTTGAAAATTTCTTCTTGTGAGACTGGGGTAAAAGTAGTGAGAGGTGTGCCAGAGAAGGAAGGGTCAGGTGGGCATGGTTGACAGAGTGTCTGTCAAGCCTGTCACGAAGAGTTTGTATTTTGGTGGTGAAATACTTGGAGAATACAGATGGGAGTTCTTCATTTGTATGTTTTGTTGGGAGAGGTAAGTCTTTTCGTGTGCCAAGGAGATGAAGGGTTATGGAACTATCTAGGTAGGACCTCAGGACCTGGCCAGCTTATGGGTTATGTGCAGGTCTTAGGCTTGTGCCGTGATCATTCTGGATCTTCTCCATCACATGGCACCTGTGACATTAGTACATATGGAATTCATTTCGAGCGTGGAGACGCCATTTTGAGAAACTGAAATTGAAACTGTTGACTTCCCTTTCATAGTCAGACCTCTCTTGCTGTTAAACAAATCGAACTTCTGTTGTGGTGTTAGTCTTGGGGTCCTTGAGTCGACGTTTTGCAGGAATGAGTTACTGACCTTTGAATAATAGTTCCTCATGTATCGTTCTGGAATGACAGATCCACAGATAACCATAAGCTGTAAGAACTCTAACCATTTATATTTCACACAATAACAGCAAGAGAATTTGTTTGACAGCTCTTGTCGCTAATGCATCTGCCCTGCCCTGTTTTGCTGCCCTACTTAAGTTAAAACAAAGTTTTGATACCTGTAGGCTACTAATTTTTGTACACTAAGCACACAATTGAATGGTCCGTCTGGTACACTTTGCTTGTCACTATATACACGACGCCCATCGCTGCATACACGGTTAATCACTAAACACACGACACACCTTTAATTAAGCGGTGATCCCCGTCGATCGTGAGATGAAACGGTAAGAATGTTTTTACCTATACGGTTCACACTACACAATCAATCTTATCGTATAGAATTCAGGTAACTGATATGACTAATTAATGACTGATTTACTAATCCCTAGCCATATTCCACTAGGATAACAAAAATCAAGATTAACTTATCTTTTTTCATATAAAAATGCCATGAAAGTTATTCGAAAGTCCCTCCTACCATCTCACCTGTCTCATCTATCGGCGTCACCAGGTTTAGTTTTGGCCACTGCACACCTGGGCACCACCATCTCCCTTTAGGCCGTGTGTGTGTGTGTGTGTGTTTGTGTGTGTGTGTGTGTGTGTGTGTGTGTGTGTGTGTGTGTGTGTGTGTGTGTGTGTGTGTGTGATTGTGTGTGTGTTTGTGTTTGTGTATGTGTGTGTGGTTGTGTGTTGTGTGTGTGTGTGTGTTGTGTGTGTGTTGTGTGTTGTGTGTGTGTGTGTGGTTGTGTGTGTGAGGTTGTGTGTAAGTGTGTTGTGTGTGTGTTTGTGTGTGTTGGTGTGTGTGTGTGTGTGTGTGTGTGTGTGTGTGTGTGTGTGTGTGTGTGTGTGTGTGTGTGTGTGTGGTGTGTGTGTATGTGTGTGCAGTTTATATGATCCCCTATTTACATCGTTTAGTTTTCCTTTCTTTCAGCTGGCCATGACTATCAAGGGAAGATACAATGGCGGTATCCCATTGCCTTCCATCAGTTTTTGCACACACTCTCCGGTAGCCTATGCCGTTCCCATGAGTATCCAGAAAGCAGTGAGGGTGATTTTCTGTCAGGGTTTACTCCCATAGCCTTAGTCTCTCCCCAGACAACCACAAAGCATTGGTATTTTCTGTTAGGGTTTACTCCCTTAGAAGTGAAGCATACATGAGTAAAACGTACAAAGCAGTAAAGTGTGCAGAGAAGCGAAGTGTACAGAGGAGTAAAGTGTACAGAGGAATAAAGTGTACAGAAGAGTGAAGTGTACAGATGAGTAAAGTGTACATATGAGTAAAGCGTACATAGGAGTAACGTGTACAGAGCAGTAAAGTGTACAGAGCAGTAAAGTGCATAGAGCAATAAAGTGCACAGAGCAGTAAAGTGTACAGAGCAGTAAAGTTATAGAGCAATAAGCGTACAGAGCAGTTAAGTGTACAGAGCAGTTAAGTGTACAGAGCAGTAAAGTGTACGAGCGTAAGTGTACTGAGTAATAAAGTGTACAGAGCAGTAAAGTGTACAGAGCAATGCAGTATACAGAGCAGCAAAGTGCATAGAGCGGTGAACTGTACAGAGCAGTAAAGTGTATAGAACACTGAACTGTATAAAGCAGTAAAGTGTACAGAGCAGTAAAGTGTACAGAGCAATAAAGTGTAAAGAGCAGTAAAGTGTATAGAGCAGTAAAGTGTACATATCAGTAAAGTGTATAGAGCAGTGGCATGTACAGAGCAGTAAAGTGTATAGATCAGTAAAGTGTACAGATCAGTAAAGTGTACAGATCAGTAAAGTATATAGAGCAGTAAAGTGTACAGAGCAGTAACGTGCATAGAGGTAAAGTGTACAGAGCAGTAAAGTGTACAGAGCAGTAAAGTGTATAGAGGTGAACTGTGTAGAGCAGTAAAGTGTACAGAGCAGTAAAGTGTATAGAGGTGAACTGTACAGAGCGGTGAACTGTATAGAGCAGTGAAGTGTACAGAGCAGAAAGTGTATAGAGGTGAACTGTACAGAGCAATAAAGTGTATAGAGCAGTGAACTGTATAGAGCAGTGAAGTGTACACAACAGTAAAGTGTATAGAGGTGAACTGTATAGAGCAGTAAAGTATACAGAGCAGTAAAGTGTATAAGCGGTGTGTACAGAGCAGTAAAGTGTATAGAGCAGTAAAGTGTACAGAGCAGTAAAGTGTACAGAGCAGTAAATGTACTAGAGCAGTAATGTACGAGCATAAATGTAGCAGAGTAAGTGTAAGAGCAGTAAAGTGTACAGAGCAGTGAACTGTACAGAGCAGTGAAGTGTACAGAGCAGTAAATGTACAGAGCAGTAAAGTGTACAGAGCAGTAAAGTGTACAGAGCAGTAAGTGTACAGAGCAGTAAAGTGTAAGAGCAGTAAGTGTCATTCAGAGCAGTAAAGTGTACAGAGCAGTAAAGTGTATAGAGCAGTGAACTGTACAGAGCAGTAAAGTGTACAGTAGCAGTAAAGTGTACAGAGCAGTAAAGTGAAGAGTGACTGTACAAGCAGTAAGTGTACAGGCGTGAAGTAAGAGCAGTAAAGTGTACAGACAGTAAGGTCGCAGTAAGTGTAAGACAGTAAAGTGTAAGAGCAGGTGTAAAAGTGTACAGAGCAGTAAAGTGTACAAAGCAGTAAAGTGTATAGAGCAGTAAAGTGTACAGAGCAGTAAAGTGTATAGAGCAGTAAATGTACAGAGCAGTGAAGTCGAAGTGTACAGCAGTAAAGTGTAAGCAGTAGTGTACAGAGCAGTACGTAAGAGTGTGTACAGAGCAGTAAAGTGTACAGAGCAGTAAAGTGTATAGAGGTGAAAGTGTAGAGCAGTAAAGTGTACAGAGCAGTAAAGTGTATAGCAGTGAAGTGTACAGAGCGGTAAGTGTATAGAGCAGTGAAGTGTATAGAGCAGTAAAGTGTACAGAGCAGTAAAGTGATGTACAGAGCATAAAGTGTATAGAGCAGTAATGTATAGAGCAGTGAAGTGTACAAGCAGTAAAGTGTATAGAGGTGAACTGTAAGAGCAGTAAAGTGTACAGAGCAGTAAAGTGTTACAGCGTGTGAAGTAATGTAAGAGCAGTAAAGTGTACAGAGCAGTAAAGTGTACAGAGCGTAAAGTGTATAGAGCAGTGAAATGTACAGAGTCAGTAAAAGTGTACTGAGCAGTAAACTGTACAGACAGTAAAGTGTAAGAGCAGTGAAATGTACAGAGCAGTGAACTGTATATCAGAGCAGTAAGTGTACAGAGCAGTAAAGTGTAGAGCAGAATGTACAAGCATAAAGTGTACAGAGCAGTAATGTACAGAGCAGTAAAGTGTACAGAGCAGTAAGTGTACAGAGCAGTAAAGTGTACAGAGCAGTGAAGTGACTAGAGCAGTGAATGTACGAGGTACAGAGCAGTAAATGTACAGAGCAGTAAGTGCATAGAGCATGAATGTACAGACAGTAATGTAAGAGAGTAAGTGTACAGAGCAGTAAGTGAGACAGTGACAGAGCAGTAAAGTGTACAGAGCAGTAATGTACAGAGCAGTGAATGTACAGACAGAAGCAGAGCTAAATGTACAGTAAAGAAACAGTGAACTGTACAGAGCAGTAAAGTGTACAGAGATCAAGTAAGAGTGTATGAGCAGTGAACTGTACAGAGCAGTAAAGTGTACAGAGCAGTGAACTGTACAGAGCAGTATTACAAGTATGTACAGAGCAGTAAGTGATAGACAGTGTACAGAGCAGTGAACTGTACAACAGTAAAGTGTACAGAGCAGTGAACTGTACAGAGCAGTAAAGTGTACAGAGCAGTAGAAAGCTGTACGAAACAGTAAAGTGTACAGAGCAGTAGTACAAGCAGTAAAGTGTAATACAGAGCAGTGAACTGTACAGAGCAGTAAAGTGTACAGAGCAGTGAACTGTACAGAGCAGTAAAGTGTACAGAGCAGTGAACTGTACAGAGCAGTAAAGTGTACAGAGCAGCTGTACAGAGCAGTAAATGTACAGAGTGCAGTAAAGTGTATAGAGCAGTGAACTGTACAGAGCAGTAAAGTGTACAGAGCAGTGAACTGTACAGAGCAGTAAAGTGTACAGAGCAGTAAAGTGTACAGACAGTAAAGTGTACAGAACAGTAAAGTGTATAGAGCAGTGAACTGTACAGAGCAGTAAAGTGTATAGAGCAGTGAACTGTACAGTAGGGTGAAGTGTACAGAGGAGTGAAGCATACAACGTAGTGCTGTGTTAGTGCACACATCATAGTTACCTAGTGACTGTCATAAGCAAACTGTCGTGGTCGAAGATGGCTGTGTTGGTGTTTGTGTCTTTAAGTGGTCCTTGTTATCTCACACTCATTCACAACTTATACATACTGCATCATCACTATACACTGGTATTCTTCATATTGTCTGCAATATGTTTAGTCCACACTGTGCAGCAGTATCTTGCTGCACAGGCTGCACACTACTTCTTTGATTGGCTGGTTATTTTCATGTTTTCAAAACCCAGTGATTGACATGGCCTACATTATTTTTAGCGTAGATATTTGATATTTTGCACGTGCATACATACAAAAGAGCTTCAGGCACTGGCATGTCTGGACACATGTTGACTTGAGAGATTGGACAATCTTAACTAAGCAGAGCTGTCCAGGTGGATTGAACCTTGGACCTTCCAGATGGAAATCTGACATTTATCCAGTCAAATAACACGCCATCTTGTCTTAAGTTTAGACAGTGTATGTTTATTTCTGTGAATCATTATTCCATTGTTGATACAATACCAAACCAACTAGCAGACATAACAATCATAATATTAATTTATAAGGCTGACTGGCACATTATTCAGTAGAAACCAGGGATTTGATTTGCTCAAACTGTGTTCATTTAAAAAAAAATAGCATGTGGTGCGAAAGTGATCTTAATGGAGAATTGTTCAATCATGGAAGAAAAAGTTCGCAGGCTGATGTTTACTGTGTTTTAATCATTAAGTACTGAGAAATACGAATTTGATAACCCAGGTTGTTCTAAGCATTCTTGACCATGACACGATCAAAGAAACAAACCACGAGAGCATAACGCTATGTTGTTGTATGGTTTGTCTTCCAGTCTGTTATATAGTCTCTAAAATATCTGTGCTGGATTGCATCCATTGCATAAGTTTGGCTTCATGCAATTTTTTCCGCTTTTCTACCAGTGTTGAACGTATAGACAAACGGATTTAGAGCAGACTTCAAAGGCAGTACGAAGATAGCCAAGGCCACGTTTACTTCTCCAGGGATGGGAACATCCACCAACGCCAAAATTCCACACAATCCAATAGGAAACCAGCACATAAAGTCTGTTACAGCAACAGTAATCAACCGCCGTGCAATGGTTGTGTCCTGTGACACTTTGGTAGTGTTGGATGTCAAGGCATTTTCTGTATTGACCAGTAAACGACGACTTGACCAGCTGAGATAAATAAAAACAAAAAAAAGTTAAAAATAATCATTACACTGAAAGAATAAACCCATCCGTGGAACTGTCGCCCATAACTGGCAGTGGAATACATATACCTGTCTGGCTATAAAAGTGCCAGTGTGATGTCACTGGAAGTAAAGGCAACAAGGCAAGTAACCAACCAACAAACCAAGTCAACATACAAGCCACTGTTGCTGATGTTTTTTCTCAAACCGTAAGGAGCTGAATGGAAAACGAAGGACGATGAAGCGATCAAGCGTAATAAGCCAGATCATCAGAGCTGATACTTCACTGGCAACAGAGACAGAAAACCAGCCACTTTACAAGCAACACTGGTCATCCAGGTCTCATCATAATGGAGGTAATTACCACGGAATAAATTCGTCAGCTACTCCAATGATAGCAATATAAACACCCATCAGAAAGTCAGCCATTGTCAGATTGGTGACAAAAACACTGAAGCCACTTGAAGAGCTCTTCTTCCTCACATACAAACGTGCCACAAAACAAAAAATGTTACCCGTCAATGACAGACAGCCGATCAACCAGAGAAACACACGGTACATTTCTGATTGCAGTAAATCTTTACATGATGAAATGACATTCTGGGGGGCACGGCAGAAAGAAGTATCAAAATTATCAGGCAATATTTCATCACAACATAATTTATACTTCTCTGTTGAAATAATATGAAGATGGAAAAGACTTTTGAAAATATCTGGTGGAAAACTTTTTACAGGACTTCCATCCATATACAGTTTAGCTAGCCATGGAGTGAACTGAAAACCACTAGAACTGATCGTGTGGATGGTAGTGAAAAATAAATTAAGTTTCCTCAATTGGGAAAACTTTGACAGAACGTTTGAGTCAAACGTAGTTAGTTTGGTATGGGACAGATCTATTGTTGTTAGCGTGCTCTGATGATTTACAGACGGGAGATACGTATAAAGCGAAGTAACGGGATTGTGGACAAAGACAGTGTCTGTAGATTTTCTAGACAAACAAAACAGGTCATGTTGACATGTTGCAGATGGTTACCAGAGAGATCAAATGTGTGTCAGGAAGGACAGTCAAAGAGCAGTGGGCAAGACTCAATTGAATCAAATAAGTGTGCTTACTCACATCAGACAGAGTCATACCTGAACCTGTGGCATTTAAGTAGCGTAGCCATGGAAACACTGAGACAGGGAAAGGCTGGAGACACAGAAAAGTGTAACCTTGACATAGAAGCCCACAGGACAGGTCACATCACACGCCATCTCATCATCACGCTGTGGGCAGTGAGGCCAGCTATCACACAAATGGTCACCATGAATGCAAATTGTAGAAGATCTGCATCGGAAGAATCCAGGACATGTTACTTGATCACAACCTTTTTCATCCTCATGGTCCATACAGTCATACATTCCATTACATCGTGTGTAGACAGGAAGACAGTCATTGAACGTACCAGTACAACGATAATGAGTGTCAGGACAGGACTGGTTAGATTTCATTGGGGTTGAAGAGAAATAGTTGATACCATCAAACTTGATGATGGCTGGAGAAGGAAAACGTTGTGTCCAGTCTGTTTTTTCATGTATAGATCTAAAGCAATTGTTTTCATCAGATGTGTCCAGACAATGGAACGCTCGGTCACAGACGTTGTCATAGGACACACACTGACCATTAGAGCAGGTAAACATACTGACACAAGGAGGATGTTTACAGAAGAATTCATCACTTTTATCAGGACAATCAGATCTGAAGTCACATACCAGAGTGTAAGACAGCGTAGTGACACCATCATCACACATAAATCTAGGGACTGAAGTGACCTGATGATCTGTTGAATTAAACTCACCATGTGTATATGACATGTGGCTGTGAAAAATACAAGATGTGTGCCTTTGACCACACACATTAGACTGGTGTGAACTACACACTAGAAATGTATGCGTCACTTGTCCATCAGGACATGTTGTCAGAGATTGTTGTCTTGTAGTCAACATAATACGTGATCTGGGGAATGTTGGTTTAATATTTTCCGTTTTTTTACTGGTGTTCTTCTTGAATTCACATATTGCTCTAATATCTAGCTCCGGTGTTTGTGGACACTTATGTAAATTATAAGAACGAATAAGTGTGCTTGCATCATTCGATTTATAGTATGTGCACATACACACTTTGTGTCCACTTTCACTGGTTGACCATGTTGGCTTACTCACAGAGTGGTAAAGAACAGTCCTGTCATGGCTAACGATATTCTGTCTGTACATGTTAGGCAACAGCATGTCACCAGAATACAATCCAATCCAAACCTCTTCTGACACAATCAGCTGTCGTTTGGTCAGGTTCTGAATTGTCGTATACCAGTCAATGTCACATTTAGGCATTCCCAGAGTGCCTCCTACAGAACTGCAGTATTGCCAAGCTCTTTGATCAGCAGGTCTTTCAGAACTGTCAAATTTACGTAGAACGTTACTGCTGATGATTTTGTAGCAATGGCCACATAATGGCACTCCACCCTGACAGTCAGAATTGCTGAAAGGACAATGTTCGGTTTCATCCTGTCCATCTTCACATTCTGTCCTCAGGTTACAGTCTAGGTGGTGTTGAAAGCTGGAATAGTGTCCACTGAACAGTTAAACAAACCACTGGGTAGTTGTTGAGGAATTTTTTCTTCAGGGTGAAAGGAGAAGAACAATAGGAAACACTTTTTACCCATGCAATGCTGACTGCAAGAAGAAAAACGGGCGATGATTTTTGTGGCTTTATATACTTGAAGTAGACGTCGAATGTTAAGTACAGAAACCCCAGTCTTTCTTATTGGAAAACTGTTGTTGCCATAAATAAACAGATTAACAGTTTGTACATAACATACAGGCATCTCCATGCTGATCATTACTGCATGCCCAGATGGGATGTATATAGTGTCATTATTCTTGAAATAATTTATAGAGCGTCTATTATCATCAGTTGTCATATATCCAGATGATAATGACGTCATTACAATGTGGAACAACGCAGAAGGGGGTGGTGGTGGTGTTGGTTGCACGGTACGATTGTCTGGTTTTAAGTTATCATGTTGTGGCAAAGAAACAAACACACAGGAATGGATATACAATTGAAGAAAAGAGAAAGAATGGAAAAATCAGAAATAAAGATGTGGACAAATTTCTGTCCTTGCCCTTGCAAATTGGTATGCAAATGAAAAGTGTAACAGTGGATCTTGTGGTCTTCTACACTTGATCTAGATGTTGAGTGTAGTCATCACAGATATCGAGATAAATATTGATTTTGTTAGCCACATCTTTGTTTAGCAGAATTTCCAGCTTGGAGATACACACACACACACACACACACACACACACACACACACACACAACACACACACACACACACACACAACAAACACACACACACACACACACAACACACACACACACACACACACACACACACACACACGCACGCACGCACGCACGCACACATATACACATACATGTCAGTCCTAGGATAGGCTGGCAAGCACCAGGAGAAGTCAAATGCTCCAATCCGGCGGGTCCCCAGGTGGCGGATAGGGGAATGCCCTGTTATGGGGTAACTGTGAATATTCAATAAGCATTCTTGGACCAAATCATGGGAGGCCCTTTGGCAAGGCTGAGCACCCATCAGCCACCCTTGCTAGGGTTACAGTGAAACCATGGAGAGCAGCATGGCGGATGTGCAAATCAGTGGAGGAACTTTGTCTAGTCAACGGTGAAGTACACAAGACGCTGGATAGAGACACCCAGGGTCACCTAATTCAGTTAGAGAACTACCGCTCACACTTGTATGGAGTGGCGACCGCAAGTGCTTATCTAGCTAAAGAAACCAATGAAATGACACTGATTCAAAGAAGTTCATCCCGCATCGCTCGTCGTGCTGTCAAATAAGGAGCGCATCCTGCAACGGTGTTTCAGGCTGCAGTCGAAAAATCAGCTACTGAGACCAAAGTAATCAAAATACCAAAATCTCGAAGCTTCAATACAGGACTGGTGAAAGGAAAGAAAGCCATCTTCATAGCTACTCTCAATGCCCGTACACTTCAGAAGGATGGACAGATACCTGAAGTAATTGCGTCAGCAGAATCTACAAACCAAAACATCATTTGCCCACAAAAACATATATTCTTACATGGAGACATTGCAACAAAAGAACACACTTTCGGAAGTTGGATGCTGATTACATGTTCAGTCTGGAAAAACAGCGTGAATGCTGCAACTGGCGGAATCGGAATGCTTCTCAGCCAGCAGGCCTACAATGCACTTAGCAATGTCGAAATGATATCTCCAAGAATAAAAGTAGCTACTTTCAACGGAAATCCTCGAACCACGATAGTCTCCTGTTACAGTCCCACTAACGTAAGTGATGAAATGGAAGTCAAAAGATTTCATCAGGACTTAACATCAGTCACCAGAAGCACAGCATCCTCATTATTGGTGGCGACTTCAATGAACAATTTGGAAACCTTGATGGTTTAAAATATGCATATCACTCTCAGACTAACAGAAACGACTCTATGCTAAACGACTATCTCAATGAAAACAATCGCTCATGCCTCAACACTCTATACCAGAAATGACCAGGTCAGCTATGGACACACAAATCTCCAAATGGGAGCAAAGCACAACTCGACTATATTATCACCAATAAGAAATGGAGAAATAGTGCAAAAAATTGCAGAGCATTCAACTCGTTTGTCAGTGTTGCATCAGACCACCGCATCGTTTCTGCTCGACATCGATTAAGCCTTCGAGCAAACAAAAAGAAATCTTGCAATACTACCCCATATGACTGGTCAAATCTTAACGACAACCCTGAAATTCGTAACATCTTCGTTACAAGAGTGAGAAATAGATTTGTTGCCCTACAAGATACAGCCTCAGTAAAGACTGCTAACATGACATACAACCACTTTGAAATGGCTTGTAAAGAAACAGCTGCAGACACTATCCCGCTGAAACCCAAAGTATAAAAAAAAAAAAACCCTCCATGGGTGAATGAGGAAATCTGTCAAAAACGCAAACAACTAAAAGAAGCTGCACAACTAAAAGACTCTCAACCATCCCCTGAGAACATCTTTTACCTCAATAATGCTCGTGCTGCTCTCATAGACAGGCTGTGAAGCAGAACAAACGAACTACCTACAAAGATCTACCAGATCACAAATGCTATCAGCAACAAAAAGTCTGCTGTTGCCTGGAAAACCGTAAACGAAATAAGTGGTAGAAAAAGCTGTAACAGAGCTAAGCTAAAAGCATCTAGCCAAGAAGAGCGAGTAAACCTGTGGCAACAACACTTTCAAGACCTACTCGGGAAACCTCCAGACAGTGTCATGGATAACCGAGCAAGCTCGACATGATGATAATATACATGCTCCCAGGATGCACCGAAAGGGGGAGAGAATGATGAATCCATCGGCACTGACTCCATCACGACTGGAAACGCACAACGGACCATGATTAATGACCAGTTGGAATTTCCGTGTGCGTGTGGAAGGAGATTCACCACCAAACGCGGCATGAAGATCCACAGGACAAAAATGGGCTGTTTGAAGACACATGCGAACCAGCAGCAGCGCACTGCGATAGCAGGTGAGACGTTGGATGACCAAGGCCAGGAATTAAACCATAGTGCCAAGGACATCCACGCTGACGGTTCTGATGCGGATTTTGCACAAGCTCTTAACGCCAAACGTGGAAAACTCAATTTGCCGCCTGCCGGTGCAAAGAACATGGGAGAAATTAGATGAGGGACTTGTCCTAAGCTGAATGCGCTAATAGGAAAACAGTACGCTGGAGCAAAACATTGACACATACGGAGAAAACCGGTACCGCAGTCTGAAGCGCGAATCGCCCAGGTTCGATCCGCGGCGGGGAAAAAAAAAAATATGACAACAGCAGAAGGGATCCAGGAGTCATGACCTGGATGTGAGGCCCGCCCCCGAGAGTGTAAGGAATTCAGGCCGAAACACTTGTCTAAAGGGGGATTACTCTGAAGAACTTCTGTTGTCTAGCTCTCCTAGAGTTTCTTTCTACCTGCACATGGTCAGTCATTGACTTCAAAGAAAAGTTCGGAGGGATTTCGGGAAAGGACACGAGGACATGGGAAAGACTAGATCTGCGGCTTTGTGGCTGGCTCCCACTTGCCTTTGTAACATGCCACGTAGATTTTTCAAATGAAAGATTGCTCCCAGGATCACCGAAAGGGAAGTGATATGATGAATCCATCGGCACTGACTCCATCACGACTGAAACGCCAACGGACATGATTAATGACCAGTTGGAATTTCCGTTTGGGCGTGTGGAAGGAGATTCAACCTAAACGCGGCATGAAGATCCACAGGACAAAAATGGGCTGTTTGAGACACATACGAACCAGCAAGCACTGCGATAGCAGGTAGACGTTGGATGACCACAGGCCAGGAATTAAACCATAGTGCCAAGGACATCCACGCTGACGGTTCTGATCGCGGATTTTTGCACAAAGCTTTAACGCACAAACGTGGAAAACTCAATTTTGCCGCCTGCCGGTGCAAAAGAACAATGGAGAAAATTAGATGATGAGGAAAATTGTCCTTAAGCTGCTAATGCGCTAATAGGGAACAGTACGCTGGAAACAAAACTTGACACATACGGAGCAGAAACCGCGTAACCGTAAAAAGAGCAACAAGTCGCCCGGTTCGATCCCCGTGGAAAAAAAAAAATAACAACAGCAGAAGGGCATCAGGATCATGACCTGGATGTGCCCCTGCCCCACGAAGAGTGTAAGGAATTCAGGGCCGAAAACACTTTTTAAAGGGGGTTACTTCTCTGAAGAACCTTCTGTTGTAGCTCTCCCATAGATTTCTTTCTACTCGTATCTACCTGTTATGTGTATACAAGCACTAAGCATAGCAAGCACTAAGTAGTATGGTTGCAACACCTGTAATTTGCCTCTTCCTTACGAAACAAAAGGCAAGGAAATGGTTAAGAAAGAAGGATGGTAAGTAGTATACATCATCATCACCATCAAGTTCCTGCCGCATGGCGTTGACGTCATGGCCCTCCAGATGTTTCTATCCCTTGTTGCCACAAGCACATCTTCCACCCTCTCTGTCCTCAGCCATCCTGCAAGTCCGTCCAATATTTTATCCCTGGGTCTACCTGGTGCTCTCTTTCCCTCCAGCTTTCCTGTTGTGACCAAGTGCTCTAATTCACCTTTCCTCATAAAATGGCCTGTAAATGTTGCCTGTGTTTTCCTAATCTTCCTTATGAATGATCTTTTTGTGTCTGCCTCCGTCAAGACTGTCTCGTTTGTTTTCTTTGCTGTCCATGGAACTCTCAACATTCTTCTCAGAAACCACAATTCAGCTGCCTCATTGTTGTTATGGCTTTGCTTGTTGACTGTCCACGCCTCGCCACCGTGTGATATTATCGGTTCTAAATAACATTCATGAACTCTCTTCCTGACTTTAATTGATAGGCATTTGTTGGTAATAATGCTTTTCACCTTATTGAATGCTGTTTTGGCTTGGCCAATTCTGCTGGCTATTTCTGGTGTGCATCTGCCGTCTGATGAGGTGATCGTTCCCAAAAAGTTAAACCTATCAACCTTTCTCAAATTTGTGCCGTTTCCAGTTATTTTGCATGGGGGATTTCATGTTCTTTTTTACTGATTACCATGACTTCAGTCTTCTTGCTATTTAGCTCCAACCCTTAATTTTTGCTATCTATTTCTTTATATTCACAAGGTTTTGTGTGTCCCTTTCATTTTTGTGCAATTGGCACGGTATCATCTGCGTAACGAATGTTGTTTATTGTTTTTCCTCTAACCTTTAAAATCCAGGGTATTCTAGGTTCCTCATAATGTTTTCGCTGTAAAGCGAAAACAGACTTTGTTACAGAAGACAACCTTGCCTGACTCCTCTTTTGATATTTTGGAAAGAGCTTATGTCGTTGTCTATTCACATTGCAGCCGTTTGTTCCCAATACATATATTTATAGTTATTCGTAGATTTTTGTTATCAATATTTAATCTTTGTAGTTGGTTGATCAATTCTTCATGTCTTACCCGATGGAAACCTTAGGTATAATTAACAATTCTCAATATAAATCCTTATAATAATAATAATTACAATATTTATATAGCGTAAAATTTGATAAAATCAAATCTAAGCGCTGAAAAGGACACACACGCACGCACGCCACACACCCCGCACGCACGCACGCACGCACGCACGCACGCACACACACACACACACACACACACACACGGCTATAAATGGGGAGAAAGAATAAAAGCAATGGAAAATTATAGAGAGCATATTATATACAATTATATATTACAATGTGATTCCCCTCCGAGCGGAGACAGGCTGCAGAGGGGATTGAGTGAGGTCAGGATTTTATGCAGAGGAGAAAAGGTGAGTTTTGAGCGCGGACTTGAAGGAGACAAAAGTAGGTTGCTGACGGACTGAGAGAGGAAGTTTGTTCCAGGAGAGTGGACCAGAAACAGAGAAGGCTCGTGGACCATAGGTATTGAGCTTAGTGCGTGGAAAGCGAAAAGTCAGAGGATCGGAGGCAGAACGGAGGGTACGTGAGGGAACATAGATCTCAAGTAGGCTTGACAGGTAATCGGGGGCTGCGTTATTGAGGCTTTTGTAGCACATGGTGTCTAGTTTGTACTGTATGCGCTTTGATACAGGGAGCCAGTGAAGTTGTGCCAGGAGAGGAGATATGTGGTCAGCTTTTTTTCTTTTTGAGTGCAAGGCGTGCAGCATTGTTTTGAATGCGCTGTAGGATGTGAATGATGGAGGCAGGAAGACCAGACAGGAGTGAATTGCAATAGTCAATGCGAGACATTATGAAGGAGAGAACGAGTTTTGCAGTTGTTTCGACAGAGATATACTTCCTGATCAGGCTTATACGATGGAGGTGATAGTAGCAAGATCTGGCAGTTTGAGAAACAAAGTTGTTCATGGAGAGGGTAGAGTCAATGCAGACACCAAGGTTTTTAGCTGAATCAGAAATTGGGACTGATGTGTTACATAATGGGAGAGAAAGAGGAGGCAGCTGAGAAAGTTTCTGATGGGTGCCAATGAGGATAGTTTCTGTCTTGTCGTTAAGCTGAAGTTTATTGTATGTCATCCAGTTCTTAATGTCCGGGTAACACTCAGTGGTGCGAGTCAAGAGGCGCTGTATATTGTCAGGTGAGTCACTGTCTTGAAGTTGGGTGTCATCAGCATAGAAATGGTGTTTTACAGAGTGGGAGTTGATGATGGTGGACAGGGGGGAGGTGTAAAGAGTGAAAAGAACAGGGCCAAGGACAGATCCTTGTGGAACACCACAGGTCAGGTATGTAGGTTGGGAGTAAGTGCCATTGATGAGAACAGTTTGTTTTCTGTTTGATAGATATGAAGTGAACCAGGAGAGAGCAATGTCAGAGATGCCAAAAGTATGATGAAGTCTAGAAAGGAGAATATCATGATCAATGGTATCAAAGGCTGCAGACAGATCAAGGAGTGTGAGGAGAGAGACTTTGCCAGTATCAGTTGCGAGGAGGAGATTGTTGAGAATGTGTAGCAGGGCAGTTTCAGTGCTATGGCACTGGTGGTAGGCTGACTGGAAAGGATTGAGGAGATTGTTGGCAGACAGGTGAGAGTTCAGCTGGTTGAGGACAACTTTATCAAGGAGTTTTTGACAAGAAAAAGAGATTAGAGATAGGCCGGTAAGTTTCAGTTCATTTGGGTCTAATTTGTATTTCTTGAGGAGAGGGTGAACAATAGCAGACTTGAAAGAATCTGGGACAGTTCCAGTTTGAAGAGAAGTGCTGATGATGTCAGTGATGAATGGGAGGAGAGTAGGGAGACAGTCGGAGTAGAGAGAACCTGGAAGATGATCCAGTTCGCAGGTTTTGAACGACATGGATCTGATTGTGTTGAGAATTTCTTCTTGTGAGACTGGGGTAAAAGTAGTAAGAGGTGTGCCAGAGAAGGAAGGGTCAGGTGGGCATGGTTGACAGGGTGTCCTGTCAAGCCTGTCACGAAGAGTTTGTATTTCGGTGGTGAAATACTTTCAACGTACATTGTACATACATGCACACATACATACGTACATTCATACATACATATAAACAATAAATGCATGCATACATACATACATACGTGCATGCATATACGCATACATGCATGCATACATGCATGCATACATACATACATACATACATACATACATACACATATGCATACATACGCACATGCATACATATGTACGTACATACATACATACTTACATACATACATACGTACATACGTACGTACATACATGCATACATACATGCATACATACATACATACATACATACATACACGCATACATGCATACATGCATACATGCATATACATCATACACACAAACATACAGACACACATGCATGCATACATATATACATGCATATATGCATACATGCATACATACATACGTACATGCATACATACATACATACATACATACATACATACATGTATACATACATGCATACATACACACATCATACACGCATACATGCATAGATACATAAATACATATACATATGTTCAAATATACATATCAATTTCACTGATGTTGTGTAAACAGTTCATGTCAGAAGCATACCTGTGGCATTTTACAGGAATAAAGTATTTTGGAAAAGCAAGACTGTTGAGCATGCTGGAGGAATCGGAAGACAATATCGTGAGATCAGTTCATCCAAAGCTGAGAACTGGCAGAAAGTGGAAAGTCCAAGAGGCTGTAAACAATGCCAAGAGAAACCTCAGCATCAAAGAAATAATTGGACACACGCAAACCAACAGACAGGGACTGGGAGCAACAAAAATGCAGTGGTGGTCCAAAGCCAAAGGGAAGGAAAAAAGAGACATGATCATACAGGAGTTGAAGGAAGAAGAAGATGTCAAAAGAGTGCAGAAGGCAGTCCAGCAAGGTAAACAGGGGCAATGGACAACATGGGACAGTGCACTCCAAAGAAGTCTCAGCTGGAACGATATGTGGCACATGGCTCCTCTAAGGATAAGCTTCCTCCTCAGATCTGTATATGACCTGCTCCCCTCGAATGCAAACTTAGTGAAATGGGGGAAAGCAGACGACCCAGCATGTCCGCTCTGTCAGAAGAAACAAACAGTGGAACATGTCCTAATCTCTTGCAAAGTAGCGCTAGCCCAAGGAAGGTATACATGGAGGCACAACCAAGTTCTGAAAGTGATCACAGATGTGGTTAGCGAAAAAACCATGACCCCAAACGCACCAATTGCTATGACAACGTTCTACAAAGCAGGAGGGAAACAGGTCTGGCCCGAAAGTGCTATGACAACCAGCACATTGCTAAAGGGTCTTCTGGATGGAGCAGTCGACTGGGAGTGTACAGCAGACCTCCCAGAGTGGAGAAATTACCCAGATGTCATCAGCAAGACAGGCATGAGACCAGACATCGCTCACCACTCTGACTCCTCGAAACAAGTGATTCTGATAGAACTCACTGTGCCATACGAAAGCAGAATGGAAGAAGCACATATCTACAAGACCGAAAAATACGCCGGTCTTGCCAGCACCCTGAAGAAAGCAGGTCTGCGGGTCAAAATCTTCGCCATAGAGGTCGGGGCAAGAGGGTTTGTGGGCACCTCCGCTTATGATCTCATGAAACAACTCGCCATTTCTGGGAAGAAGAGGACTAGAGCCCTTAAAGCGATGGCAGAGGCAGCAGAAAGGAGCTCAAGCTGGATCTGGGCAAGGAGGAACGAAAAAAGTGAACTTCATAAGGATTAAATTCCCTACAGATGATGTGTGCCCCGTTAGCACATTGGTAAAACCGCGTACCGCATTTCTGAAGCGCAGAATCGCCCAGGTTCGATCCCCGGCGTGGGAAAAAAAAATAGACAACAGCAGAAGGGCATCCATGAGTCATGACCTGGATGTGGCCCGGCCCCCGGAGAGTGTAAGGAATTCAGGGCCGAAACACTTGTCTAAAGGGGGTTACTTCTCTGAAGACCTTCTGTTGTCTAGCTCTCCCTAGAGTTTCTTTCTACCTTTTACCAGTTTCAATTTTTCAGTCAGACAAGAACAGACACTGACAAAACATAAAATCTAAATGAGTTTTAGGCTCCATCGTTTGTGATTCGAGAGAATCAAGACTAAGGGGGTAAACGTTGACAACATGTCAGCCCCCATTGTGGAAACGACAAAGGCTAGAGGTGAGCACATACAAAAACAGATGGAAGGCAATGGGAAGCCGTCATCGTATCCTAAATAATTCATGGCCAGACACAATAAATCTTACAACTGAACGACTTAAACAGTGACTTTACTGGAGCACCTTTATCAGTTAGTGGAAGTCATGCTGAGCAGGTGAAACCCGATTTTGATTAAATTACTACGATCAGGTTCACAAATATAAAAATTGCAACACAGAATGTTAGAACAATTTCCATCAACCATACCTCTTGATTATATATTTTCCCATTCAGTCGATCACATGCTTAAATTTTCTCTTATGAATTATTTAACAGTAGGATCCTTTACATTCCAAACGCTACTCTTAGCTAGTGCATCATAGTTTTAACTTTAGCCCTGGGACTCTCTTAAGTATAAAACAATATTAAGATGACCACTTTTCAAATGGCAGAATTCATCTCACTTCCGCTTTGACATTATATTTATTCAAAAACAGATTATGAGGTCATTTTAGTCAATTTATTCCTTTTCTCACACCGGACGGAGCTGCAGGGAAGTTTCAGTCTTTTTCTCCTAATTTTTGTATCTGGTGTTTGTGTGTGATGTTACGCTTGACAAAGGCCAGTTGGCCGAAGATTTGCGCCTGTTTTGTCTGGTTGTTTTAAATACGCGTTCTTTTTTTTTTTTCGTGTTTTTCTTTTTTTCCTGGTTCCTGTTTGCTTGAGCCTGGGCAGTGACACTTGTTTTGATTTAGCACAGTACGCTGATGATATAGCAATATGGATTAATGTTTCTTTGAAAAGGAAGACTTCCTTCAAGACATGAAGTACATTAAAAAGGTCTATCAACGTGAAAATAGTCATATTTTTACTTGCTTGACGGTTAAAGGTCTGGAAATATCCAATGAAAAGACACACATGATGCTTTTTGATAATGGTTTCAGTCCTAAAGAAGTACCGTTGTTTACAATTGATAATGAGGAATTGAAATTCAGGTGAAATATCTGGGAGTGCACTTGACTTCTAGTTTTCAGTGGAAACAACATATTATGCCTTGTTATATACGGCTATGAAAAGCTATAATTTAATACAAATCATTAGTAAATAGTCATGAGGACATCTTGTAACATCTTTAGTCAGACCAAAGTTGGTTTATGGACAAGAGTGTTTTTAGCTCTAAAATGCTATTTGAAAAAAACGTCAAGGCTTAGATAGTGAAAATGTTGAATGAGCTCTTGAGGTACTGGTATATACAAAAACACAAGAAGTATATCTAAACATCTGGCATCCTTCCTTTGGAATATTGAAGGGAGTTATCAGCTACTAAATATATAGCTAGAGCAAATGCAGTAGCTGATTATGCCGATACGGAACATTAAATTCGGTCTGACCTCCATTTCCCCGAGAGGGCAAGAACAGTAAAGGCACAAGAGACACAGTCCACTTACACAGATGAGCTCTTCAAAATGTCCCGCGTAGTATCTAACAAAGTTTCACATACAATGATATGTTGTCCTCTACCTCCCTGGGAACTGTCTAATGCAACTTTTGATATTAACTACACTGACAATGACTTGTAAAAATATAGTAATCCACACTTGCTAGTAATTGACGTTCTGTCACATCTACACAAAAATATTTACATTACTTGAAAATATTTACTAATGGCTCTGCTCTAGATGATGGTGAAACAGGTTCTGACTTTATAATCCCAAAAGGTGCGAATATAAAGCAAATAATCCATTAATGTTTGAAATAAAATTTCTAATTCATTGTTTAATAACAAATAATACACAAGTTGCTTTTTGTTTGGATCCCATCACACTGTGGTATCATACATAACGGTAAGATCGACAGAACAGCTAAAATGCAGCAATAAATAGGGCTGGCAGTACTAAACTTGATTTACTACTCTCTGAACATGAAATGAATGCTCTCTTAGAAAACAAAGTAAAAGCGCAATGTGACCTTTGCTCCTACATCGTCAATTACCAGGGTTTTACAAGACTAGAGATAACTTTAGCTTACAGATCTCTCAAATCATTTCGAACTAAATTCAATAAAACCATCAACTGTATCTGTGGTGATTTTATAACAGTTTAGCAATTGTGACCTCATTTCCCAGCATCATTTACAGTTTTAAAACAGACACATACTGATTTCGCTCTGTATTTACACATTGCTAGGCGTTTACTGCACAGACCCGTAGGTCATTTTCTTTGAATTAAGCCTGATTGTTTTATACCTGTAACTACCACCTACATGTAGTCCTATTAGGTTACTTGTTCGTTTTTCATTTCTCCTTGACTGTTACAATGTTTTGAATTTGATAAGACAATCCTTTTCTCCCCCTTTTTACCTCACCAGATAACAACAGATGACATACGCCAGCACAGGACCTTACATGCTCGTAAGCACACACACACACACACACACACACACACACACACACACACACACACACACACACACACACACACACACACACATACCACACACACACACACACACACACACACACACACACACACACACACACACACACACACACACACACACACACACACACACACACACACACACACACACACACACACACACACATCCCTGAGCAAACAGATGAAGCCTGATCGTTCTAATGTTCTGATTTCTCTTGTGCGTTAAATTGTTAGATGTAACCGCATATAATATAATGCCGATATGATTTCATAGATTCATTAGACACCTTTTTATCTTACCTATTTTCTTTATTTGTTTGTTTATTTACTTGATTTTTTGTCTAAAACATATGTGAATAGACGATAAAAGAAACAACGAACGAACACACGTACAGAAACACACACACAGGCACACAAACACACGTATTACCGTCTAAAATCACTTATAGTGAAAAGACGTTAAATTAAAGAATGAACGAACGAACACACACAGGCACACACAACACACACACACACACACACACACACACACACACACACACACACACACACACACACACACACACACACACACACACACACACACCACACACATGAATAATCAACTTACTGGCACTGTTCATTACCTGTATGTCATTACACTGAAATAACAAAGTTGTCTGGAAAGATAACAAGAAACTGCTATTTCCCTTTTAAAAAACCCAAGTAGGCCTACTATAGTTTAATACGTTGTCATATTGGTAATATCACATAAAGCAAATAGCTGCACATCTGTGTGATTTTACACATCGTAAACAGCAGGAAGTGCTTAGGTAACGTCCCTTGCTTTAGTGGGCGTCGGAGGATATCGACATGTTGCAATTGTAATCTAAATCCAAATCATTTTCGTTTAGGGTATATGTACGTGTGGTGGTACGTGTACGTGTTGTGAGGCACGTAGCATAAGATCTAGAGGTCACTACTGTCTAAACCCCTGTGTGTGTATACCCATGCAGGGTATCGACATGCACGTTGGAGAGCTTGTATATTTTCATGTCAGTGCCTAGATCATGCAAACAATAAAGCAATCAGTGGTAAGAATGAAATAAGTTCAATCACTTGAAAATAAAGTACACACACACACACACACACACACACACACACACACACACACACACACACACACACAACACACACACACACACACACACACACACACACAACACACACCAAACACACACACACACACACACATCACACACACACACACCACACACACACTCACAAAACACACACACACACACAACACACACACACACACACACACACACAACACACACACACACACACACACACACTCATACACGCACACAAACACATGTATTTTAAAATTTGCACTTTCACCAACTCTGAGAGTTCCATGGAGGTGTGGGGGGGGGGGGGGAGAGAAATCTGACGTTCCTTGAATGTTTATAGAACCGATAATGTATACGGTCGTGAGGTGTGGACAGTCAATGTCAGGTCGCAGTCGTCTGGGTACTGACTTTGTTCTGGCTAAGCCTTGATGGGTACCGTTTCAAAACCAAGGTTGGTTTCAAAGCCCCACATGGTTGCCTTGGTTACAGGTGGAGATTTCATTGATGCTATCTTGGTGGTCAAGGGAGACTAATTTCTGTTTTGGGAAATATTTCTCGGTTGGGCTTGCTTCCCTTGCTGTTTTGCCTCATGTGTGTGAAGGTGTGTATCTGTGGGTCTGTGTTCCAAAAGGCGAGTCACTCTCTGTTTCTGTTGGACCTATGAATCACGCTTTTCAGGCGGATTCGGTGGATTGTGGGGCCAACCTGAGTTCAGGTCTGATTTTTTGAGTTCTCGTGATACTGGTTTGCAAATTTCTCGTCAGTTGTTGGGTGTCTGTGTTTCGGGAAGGGTGTTAGTTCTTTTTTTCCTTACTCCGAGATAACCTTGTTAATTGGTAACAGGTTATAAGTGAATTTAAGATGTAGTTCAGGTTCGTTTCGAGATTAGTCTATGTAGTCTATGTTTCTATGTTCACCCTGTAGTCTAGTTGAGTGTACTTGGCAAGGGTGATGTGGCGTCTGTACCAGTTTCTGCTGTTCCGTGCTGTTCAAATTTCTATGTTGTTTGAGGGAGTTGCAGAAAAACTTCTGGTGTTACCAGTATGATTTTCTGACTCTTTGGAGAGGTGAGTTTTGAATTCTGTGTTTATGGAAGGGCGTTTGAGCCTCTTCCTCGAGATAACTTTGTTAATTGGTAACAGGTTATAAGTGAATCTAAGATGTAGTTCTGGTTCACTTTTGAGATTAGTCTATGTATTCTATGTTTCTGTGTTTCACCCTGTAATCCAGTTGAGTGTACTTGGCAAGGGTGATGTGGCGTCTGTACGAGTTTGTGCTGTTTCTGTGGTGTTCCAATCTCTATGTCGTTTTGAGGGAGTTGCGTTGTTGGTTGTTGTGTGGTGGTGTGTTGTTTACGTTTATGGGTTTAAATTTCTTGTTTCCCTAGGTTCTGAACTGGTTTGAGAGGCTTGCCCAACTGGTTTGTGTGGCGTCGTAACGTAGGTTTGGGTCAGGGTTTATTCGTCGTCGTTGAGATGTAAATTTCGAGATTATTATCGATTCTCTACGCCTTGGGTTGTTGATTAGGCCTGGCGATATGAATCCAAGCCGTGAGGTTAAGATAACCAATTTAATTTACTGATAAGTTCATCAGGCTGTTTACTGTTTGGGGATAAACGTAGAGGAGGTTACCGTTTGGAGATAAGATTGTGTGTTGTGTGGCAGGTTGACAGACATTTAACGAGGAAGTTAAAGATAAAATGGATATTGAAACTTTATTATTGAGTGCCAGTATGAGTGTGTGGCTATTGTCAAGGGCCGGTTGATGTTTTGTATTTTGGGCCCATTTCGTGGTAACGTTCTATGGTTTTATTTTATGTGATTCTACTATGTGGGCCATGTGCTGGGTATTGAAATTGTTACCTTCATATCTTCATAACATTTGATCGGGGCTAAGTTTAATCATTTGCCTTGCCTTGGGCAATGAGATGGTTACTTATACCTGATTTAAAATCCACTTCGATTGAGAGTCTAACAAAACTGTTGGGTAACAAAATTATTACCTCCGTGTATTCATCAGCTTTTGTCGGGGCTAAGTTTAGTCATTTACCTTGCCTTGTGCAACGTGATGGTTACTTATATCTGACTTCAAGTTCATTTTGGTTGACAGATCAATAAAAATTCCAAGGGTTTATGTGGGTTTTTTTAATAATTGATTTTGCCCTCGAGATGCCCTGTGGATGATTTTGTATACTTATCTCTTCGAGATGCCCTGTTGTTTCACAAGAGTTTATTTTGTGATGATTTTTTGTGGTCTCTTTGAGATGACCCGGGTATGAATTTTGTACAAGGTATTTGTTTGAGCCGCCTTTGACTGTGAAGTGATGTGGAATATACAACGTTAGTACGTGTGTTGTGTATTTGATGGGATTTATGGCGTTGAGCTGTTTTGAGAACCGTTCGTGGGGTTTGGCCAGTCTGGAACTGCCAAGCTGGTTTGGACAGCGTTCCGGTTGAGACTGCCAATGGTGGATGCTATTGTCAGGTCGACCGTGCAGACTTGTAGCTCTGTGCGTTCGCTGTTAGAGTCCGGGCGCTGTGGTGTGTTTGGATGTAGTTTATTTTTGTGTGTCCAGTGAATGATTTTGGTTAAGATATATATTAATGTAATTTGTGAACTCCTGTATTGTTATGTGACAGCTATTAAATATGGGTGAATGAAAAAATAGTTTCTTTACCATTTTGACAAATTATAGCAGTCCGCCACGTAGGTTTTACTAAATCCATTAGTCACTATTACCTATATCACCTACACGTATGTATGCACCATTGTTTTTGTTGTTCACACTTACTTTGTCGTAGCACTGTCGCCGTAACCCGGCCTCATCAGCGACTGATGGAGTTTCTTTACCATTACTGTGTGTTGGGGTGATAAGTAATTAGGTCTGTAAATTCTGTCTATCCCTCTTAAGAAGATCAGGTCTTAGCGAGCCTGACAGTCAACAAGCAAAGCCATAACAAGATTGAGGCAGCTGAGATGTGGTTTCTACGAAGAATGTTGAGAGTTCCATGGACAGCAAAGAAAACAAACGAGGCAGTCTTGATGGAGGCAGACACAATAAGATCATTCATATGGAAGATTAGGAAAAGACAGGCAAGCTTTATATGTCATTTTATGAGGAAAGGGGAATTAGAGCACCTGGTCACAGCAGGAACACTAGTGGGAAAGAGAGCACCAGGTAGACCCTGGGAGAAAATATTGGACGGATTTGCAGGATGGCTGAGGACAGAGAGGGTGGAAGATGTACTTGTGGCAACAAGGGATAGATACATATGGAGGGCCATGATCGCCAACACCATGTGGCAGGGTACTTGATGATGATGACGATGATGATATTTACATCATACGAACAAATTGATTCATTATGTATGAATAGCTGTCTTGTGTGACATTGGTGTTGTTTGATGTTTATCCCAAATTATTGTCTAAAGCGATGATGATCAGGATTAGAATAATTGATATATAACTATACTTTCTATGTGCTCGGGATTGGACACGGAAACTGAATGTATATGAATCTGAGGTCTCCTAGTTTACAAAAAACGCATGAGTAAATTGTATGTTGGAAGAACTGCATTACCAAACACAATGACCACTGGTCAAAACTATTTTTGACAGCACTTTTTCATTGACAACAGCCGTGACTTTAACACTTGCAGCAATCTTTTTTCTTGAGCTAGTTGTTGTCGTTGACTCGCAACCGTCCACATGTAAAGGAGTGTGTTGACTGCAGCGTGGAGTGGTAACAGGAACACTACTGTGGCCACATAGAATTTGTCTGATACAGCAATATCACTTAAGAACATGATGCTGGTCATGCCAAATGACAACCAGAAAACAGAGTCCACTATGGTCATTCTTACCAGCATTTGGATTGACCCATAAAGTAATCTATTGGTTGAATCAAAAATGATTTTATTTTTGGTGTTTATGCATAGATGACAACATGACTCAGCATAACCAATAAGCATAAAATGAAATAAAATACTCCAATAGCCATGAACCATCTAAATTGTTTATTACAATTATAGCAATCAAATAACGCCAGACGACACAGACCAGACTGACCATCAAGACCCCAGTGTGACAGTCCAGGCAAGAAAGGTATCACTGACGACAAGGTTCCAACAAACCAAGCTGCTATACAAGCCATAGCTGTTGATAACTTATTGAATTTAGATGCAGATGTGTTGAAACAAAGAATACTAACGTAATCCAGTGTGATGAACCAGATAATCAGAAGTGAAACTTCACTGGACAAAAGGGAATGAAAACCGGCTATTTTACACGTCACACTGTTAGTCCAAGTCTTTTCAAACCGCATATAGTCTCCATGAAATATTTCATTGGCTATGGTAATAATGCATGTGTGGATTCCCATACATATTTGACCAAGCAGCAAATGACCAATAAATAGGATGAATTCTTCTTGAAACATAATTTTGGATACAGGCAGAACCACAAAACCAGCTATGTTTCCTACAATGGCAACTACACTAACCAACCAAAAGTATAACCTGTACAGTTATGTTGGTAACATTTTTGTGCAGGATGAAAGCAAGATTCTGGTGCTGAGCACTTTGTGTTATTTGACACTCTTGGAAGTAAATTCTCACAACATATTCTGTTGTTTGATGAAAGGACAGATTTCAGGTGACGTAACTCTAACAATAAATGCGAAAGAAAAGTGTTTAATGGGTTTCCCCTTATATCTAATTCCATAAGATTTGGTGTGTTTTTAAAGACTGTAGGCTTTATAATTTCAATGGCAGAAAATGATAGATCCAAACGAATTATCTGAGGCAAGTACAAAATTGACTCACTATCAAATACGTTTAGAAACGTTTTTGATAAGTTTACTTTGCATATTGTATAATGAACAGCAAATACTTCACTTCTCAGTACTGACAAAGGATTATTAGCTGAAATAAGAGTTCTTACATTGGGTAACTCTAAAAATAAATTTATGTTGACGGTTCTCAGTTTGTTATTGGCTAGATCGATAAACTGTAAGTTTGGCAGTTTCATGACTGGTATTTCACTCAATGAACAACGTGAAAGACTTAGATAGACAAGATATGTATTAGTACTGAGATTTGTCAGTTTCATTCCTGAGCCACTGGCATCCAGATAACGAAGCTGAGGGAAGAGATCAACAGAGAAATGTTGATGACACAAAAAAGAGTGACCTTGACAAAGACAACCATCAGGACAGCTCATTGAACACAACCATTCATCATCTCCCTGCCAGCACTGATTCCAGCCATCACAGAGATGATCTTCATGCACACACACTCTGGAAGATCGACAGTGGTAGAAACCTGGACACATCATTGACTCACAGTCTTTTCATCTTCACCATAAGTACATCAGAAAATCCGTTACATCGGGTGTAGACAGGGAGACAGTACAACCAGTCAGCTGTACAACGATAATGAGTTTCAGGACAAGATTCGCCATCTTTCATGGCCTGTTGAGTAAAGTAACCTGTGCCATCCAGGTTGATGATAAGACTTTGCCTTTTGTCTGCCTCCCGTACTGGCTCATGGTAGGTAACAACAGGACAAATGTCTTCATCAGAATCGTCCAGACAATCTGTTGTTCATTGCAATGCTGGCTGTGTAAAATACACTGTCCATTAGAGCACTGAACGCCATTACATAAAGGGTGTTGACAGAATGACTCATCACTGTTGTCTGGGCAGTCCTTTCTGAAATCACATACCAGAGTGTAAGGGACTGTAGTGATGGCATCATCACATTTAAACATAGTAATCTCATACTGAATACTTTTTTTCAGGAAGATCCAGAGATTGTCGCTTCTTAGCACTAGTGTTCAATAACGTACAACACTGCAAATACGTCAACTGTCCACAGTGACTGTTGATATCACATGACAAAAAATCTGTGTCATATGACCATTTGGACATTCAACAAAAGTCTGCTGTGTATGCGTAAACAAGCACAGAGAAGGGGGTAAAATGGTATACTCCACACTTTGCGTGAGAGTCAGGTTTTTTGATTGATATTTTGTTTCACACACGAGCTCATTGCTGCACTCAGGTACTGGCTTTATTGTATGCTCTAGAGTCAATGAAGAAATGCACGTAAACATGACTGTCCTAGAAGGCCTGTAAGGTTTCTCTTAATGAAGTGGTTGGTGTTATAGATCACTGTTTTGTCAGACCATTTTCGAAATGTTCTGTACATTGAGGCACAACGTACCATCCTGTAGCAAGACCTACTAATACATAAAATGCATCATGGTTTTCAAACAGATGTCGAAAATCTTCTTGTTCGTTTCTTGTTTTTATTGTTGCTAGTAATCCGCCCATTTTCAAACATGCATGTTCCACTTTCAGACGATGGATCTTCAAGCTTAATTCAACATATTTATAGCACTTGTGTCGTGAAGCTACCAACCCCTGACAACCAGGACTGCTGAAAGGACAGTGTTCTGTTTCATCAATTCCACATTCGCATTCCCGTTTTAGGTTACAGTGTAAATGGTACTGCAAACTGGAATAGTGATCTACAGAACAGTTAAACAAACCACTGGCTAGTTGTTCAGGGTGAAAAATATCAGAATGATATGAAAACAGTACTTTCAGTTGGTACTGACAATAGTAACCTGGAATACTAGAACAAAATTGAAGACTTGATACAGGGAAATCTCTTGGTGATGGAATATTTTTCCTGCACACATGTAAAACACTCTGATGATCTGTGTTTGGTTCTCTGTAAATCACTTCTATACATGGTTCATTCTCTAGTTTTATATTCCAAGTTTGGGCATAACGTAAGTTCTGAAAACTGAGCATGATGATAATCCAATGGGAGCTTTCAAATCTTTACAAACATTGAGGAGTCTGTCACTGCTATAAAACCTTGGCAACATGATGTATCCAGAACTTTCTGATACACATACTGTGAAAAAAATAAGTTTTTTTAATTAAACTGAAACTAATCTTAACCTCGGGACGATTGTAGTGGAAGAAATAAACAGCATTGCTTTCAAAAACATTTACAAGTAAAGAATGACGGTCACAAATTATTTCATAAAATTCAGCCATTGAATCCATTTTCCACTGACTGGAATGACACCAATATCCTAATCGACGAACGCGATAACGTATCAACATACCATCAGGTGCTTCTATATGGAGGAAGCAAAAAGTACTCGAATTCTCACACACCCCATATACCGCATATGAACCCCCCGGTGTGTTAACGTTCCAACAATGTAAAGTATTCTCCTGTTGGATTATAGCGCTGGCGTTGTACAGTTTCAAGAGATATTCTACACCTGGACAAATGTCACTGATGTTCAGAAGATTATTAATATTGTTGATGTTGTTATTGTCTGTAATGGTGCCCCTTGTGGTTATATCTGCACAGAACAATAGACTGCAGTATTTGAACATTAAATGCTAGCAAACAACGAAAATGGTATTTGTTATGATTGTGGTCAATTCATACTTTACTCCTGGTTGTATAATTACAGTGTGCATAATTTCATACACTTTGTTACAGTGGAGAGACGGATGGAGAAATAGTCCAACAGACTGGATGTGCTAATTGGAAGAAGCACCTTGAAACTATTGACGACTTTTTGAGATATATATGCACCACACACACACACACACACACACACACACACACACACACACACACCACACACACACACACACACACCACACACACACACACACACACACACACACGCACGCGCGCTCGCGCACACACACACACACACACACATAATAATAATTTTAATAATAATTATAATAATAATAATAATGATAATAAAAATGATAGTAAATCACTTTTATATAGCGCTGTTCTCCTATACATAGGTAAAGATTCACTGCGCTTTACATTAATTAGTTCATTTTTCCCAATCAGCCCTGTGCCTGGTGGTAAATTATACTAACTCCCACCCATAGTCCCTCTCCCCAACATACACACTAGATCATCTGTTGCAAGCAATTACTAATATATACATTACTAGATCAGACAGATCAAAAAATCATGTTTCATTGCTGTTAGTATTTATCAAAAGATGAGTATTGAGACCCACCTTGAAAGAAGACAGAGATATGAACAGTGGATAGAAAAGGGCAGATCGTTCCAGACAAATGGGGCCTGGCAACGGAAGGCTCAGTGTCCTATGGGTTTTGTTTTTTGATTTTGATTTTGGTTTTAAGCACAGAAGAGAGATAGATAGGTGAGGTACCATCAAAATGCCGATAAACCAGAGTAGCTAGTTTATATTCTACTTTTGCTTCCACAGGAGCCAGTGGGGATGCTTCAATAGGCTGGTTGCTGAGGTGGTCTTTTGCTTTCTGAAAACCAGCTTAGCCACACTATTTTGTACTCTCTGAAGGCGTTTAATAGAAAAGGATGGGAGACCTTCAAGAATTGCATTACAATAATCCAGTCTTGACAGTACAAAGGACACGACAATTCGTGTTTGTCGTTTATAGAAAGATATGATCAAACTGAACTGTTCTTCTGAGATGATAAAAAGGAGACTGGCAGACAGAAGAAATGTGCTTGTCCAAAGACAGTGTCTCGTCAAGATGGACACCCAAGTACTTTGCTGAGGATTGAAAAGGCACCGATTCAGAAGAGGCAGTTAGAGGATCAGGCCTTATCCCAGAAAGACGAACATGTTCACCGATGGCAAGAAGTTCAGTCTTTTTCTTATTTACTTAAGTCTGTTTTTGTTCATCCATGATTTTATCTCACTGATACACAGCATAGTTTGCTGAGAAATGCACTGGAAATTAGAAGGGACTGCACCTATTGTAGTTTTATATCATCAGCAAATTTGTGATAGTCAAAGTGATGTTTCTGAACGATGTAGGAGAGTGGCTGTGTGTACAAAGTGAAAAAGAATGGGACCTAAAACAGATCACTGTGGATCACCAAAAATAAGGGAGATGGCTTTTAGTAGAGACCTCGAACAGTAATAGACTGTGTACGTATACTAAGGTATGATTTGAACCACTGGAGAGCAGTTGATCTGATTTCAACGGAAGTGGAATGACGTTCAAGAAGAATATCATGATCAATAGTATCAAAAGCAGAAGACAGATCTAAAAAGGCAGCAATAGAAACAAAATTCTGATCCATGATAGTCAAGAGTAAGTCAATTACAGCAAGCAAAGCAGTTTCAGTACTGTGATACATGCGGTAAGCCGATTGGTTTGTTTTCAGCAGACCATTTTCATTCAGATGCTTCAGAAGCTGTGATAGATCAACCTTTTTCAACAGTTTTGAGATGAATGGAAGGCTGGAAACTGGTCTGTAGTTATGGAGAGAGTTTGGATCAGAATTACTCGTTTGAAAAAGAGGAATGACAATAGCATGCATGAGAGAATTGTCAACCTTAAAAGTGAGAAGACTGTGATTGATGATATTTGTGATGAGGTGGAGAAGATCATTTTTGCACAGCTTGACGAATTCTGTTGGTTTGGGATCCAGAGAACAGGTTTTATTTGGGGACTGCTCTAGGAGTTTTCTGATTTATTCAGGAGAAACTGCCTCAAACTTAGTCAGGAGAGAACCATAAAATGGCTTGTGGGAGGTATATGTACGAAAATGATTCTGATCTTGCCTTATCTTTGAAATCTTTTCAGAGAAGAAAGTACTGAAGGTATCAGGAAGAAGGAACTGGGGCATGTTGGTTGGAAGAACAAGAGATTTTGATTTTCCTATTAGTTTATCAGAGACAGCAAAGAGTGCCTCTTTCTGCAAACTAAGCAAAGCATTTCACTCTGCCACATAGATCATACGATCCACAGGCAACTTGGTGGAGGGCCATTGGCGTTCAACTTTGTGCAGTTTGCACTTCCCTTTCTTGAGTTCGTCTGTCATCCACGGCACAGAGGACGATCAGGAACACAGTAGGTGATGAGTGGCGCATGCTGATCGAAGATCAGATTCAAACCATCATTATACACAGTCATGTCAGGGGGATCAGTTTTATTTGCTACAGCAGCAAAGGCAGAGATGTCAGAGCGAAGCTGTTCAATATTGATTTTTTTAACATTTTTTGATGAAATAGTTCTTTTGGGTCGCTTATTGTACTGAAACGGCAGACAGCAGAGAATAGCAAAATGGTCACCCAAAGCCAAGTCTGTTACACTGGATTGCAGAAGAGGTTGATGTTCTTGCACCACAAGCCAGTCCAGAATATGACCATGGTGACGTGTTGGCTCACTGATGACCTGGTGCAGACTATTGTCATGGAGAAGTATTTTCAGTCGACCGTCATTGGGGCATGTCAGACTGTCATAATGGAAGTTAAAGTCTCCCATGATCAGGAGGTTACTTTGAGAGGTGGAAATTCGTAGCAGGAGTTCAGCAAATTCTTCAAGAAAGTCAGCTGGAGTGGTTCTGTTTCAGTAGCTTGGTGGTGGTCTGTAAAGGCACAGAAGCAGCAGACGCATTTGCTTTTGAATTGTGCAGCAGCCACGTAATGCTTCTCTAAGCACCATTGTAATGCCTCCCCCTTCTCTCCCTACTCGTGAAAAGGATTTTAGGATGTACCCCTCTGGAGTCATTTCCGTCATGACAGCTTCATCTTCATATTCACTGAACCATGATTTGGTGAATACAGCTACATCCAGATCCTTGTCTGTGATTCTGTTTCTCAGTGCTGTGGTCTTATTTCGACATGACTGTGCATCAATAATTTATATAAAAAAGCACACAATCTGTAGTCCTGTACTTTCCTGTTGACAGCTTTCCACAGCTGGTACCATTACAAGATCTGTTTTGTTGACTGTGGAGCACAATGATCGCATCAAGGGGGATACAGATGGAAATATGCTAAAATTATCACAGGAATAGCACAGCGCTTTCTCCTGCCTGCCCTCTTTCCACGATGGTCTTCCGTCTTCCCAGTTTCAGAGCAAGACAGTTCTGAAGAACATCAACCGGCAGATTCAGAGAACAGGTAACACTGTCCCTAAAAACAACAGCTGGTTAGCAGAATATGTGAGAGTTTTTGTCTGTCCATCTTCAATCACTGTGGTATATATATATATATGTATAACTAACATGGAAATCCGCTCACCTTTCAAACTAAATGGCTGACATATTTACCATAATACCCTTCAAACTAAATGGCTGACATACTTACCAAACTACCTTTCAAACTAAAGGGCTGACACATTTACCATAATACCTTTCAAACAAAATGGCTGACATATTTACCATAATAACTACACAACCCTGACATTCTTTGCTCAGTTTGTAATACACATAGTGTCAATGTTCGTAATAAAATACAGTGAATCTGAATGATAAGATATCCATATATAATGACAATGCTTCTTTTTTGTTTGTTTTGTTTTCTTTTGACTGTATAACTTCCACTTCCCTATTGTTATTTATGCTTCACAAAATTTGTCTGTACTTGTGTTTTAAACATGTGGATATTCTGGATGTGTGTGTGTGTGTGTGTGTGTGTGTGTGTGTGTGTGTGTGTGTGTGTGTGTTGTGTGTGTGTGTGTGTGTGTGTGTGTGTGTGTGTGTGTGTGTGTGTGTGTGTGTGTGTGTGTGTGTGTTGTGTGTGTGTGTGTGTGTGTGTGTGTGTGTGAATTTCTGTGTATGTGTGAACGTCCCTCTCTGACGCTCTATGTGTCTCTATGTCTCTCACTGTCTCTGTCTCTCTGTCTGTCTCTGTCTCTCTGTCCATATCTCTCTGTCTCTATCTGTCACTGTATCTCTGTTCTCTCTCTGTGTCTATCTGTATCTCTGTCTGTCTGTCTCTGTCTGTCTGTCCGTCTGTCAGTCTGTCTGCCTGTCTGTCTGTTTTCGGGGACAGAGGATGGACTGGAAGAGCTTTGATCAGAGAGATGTTGCTTTACGTGTAATCATCATGGTGGGAAGATGAGGCTATGTGTTGTATTGACTGGATGTGTTCTTTTAATTTTGATAATGTGATATAATTTTATGTCAGATGGCTGGATATGTATGTGTGTGTGTGTGTGTGTGTGTGTGTGTGTGTGTGTGGTGTGTGTGTGTGTGTGTGTGTGTGTGTGTGTGTGTGGTGTTGTGTGTGTGTGGTGGTCTTTGATTTAATGTCTATTCACTAAAGTGATTTTAGAAAAAAAAAAAAAGGGGGGAGGTGATAGAGGAGGAGTGAAGAGGATATTTGAAAATTGTCAAATTTGAACTTGAGAAAAGATGATCCAGAAAACAACTGTTTTGAAGAGGGGAAGGTAAAACTAACAAATAATGTTACCATAATTAACGATTTAAACAAACTAGCAAACAAAATTAATAAATATCTGGAATAAATGAAGAAAAAAATAAAACTAATAATTGACTAACCATAACAGTGAACAAGTGAAATAACATTTTTAAGGTAATTCACTAGAGGACTTTTTGACAGTCTAACAAAAAATCCATACAGTAATGATGATGAGGCAAATATGTCAGAAACTGTACTCATAGATAGTGCTGGAATATGTCATTTTACCTTAACGCAAGAAAGAATATGACTATGTGTTATCTTCTTTCCACACAGACACACTATGTTCTTGGTGTATTTTGTTTCGAATGCATCAAGTTTCCATCTATACATAAGGGATTGTATAATTCTGCTAGCATGAAGCTGCTTAAGTATTTTGTTAACTTCAAAGTTCATGTGACTTTTATCATACTTTTTCTGTTTTAATTGGAACTGCTTCCAGACGTAGTTGTCTACTAAAGTGTAATTCTCGTGCAACGGAGAGAAAGCTATATATTGTTTGAATCTGGTGAGTTATTAGCTCCCCGTTTGGCAGCCCTGTCAACTTTATCATTATAACGAAAAGAACTATGAGAAGATATCCAGCAGAAAGTAATATCAGTGCCTCTTAAAGATAAATTATAAATCAAGTGACTAATTTCCAGAATCATTTCTGATCTTGTTTGTAATTTTGATAATTCAAGAGCCTGAAGTACTGATTTTGAATCAACGCAAAAAAGTAGTTGAACAATTGTCCTAGGAAGACTTATCATAAAGTTTAAAGCCATTAATATTGCAAAGAGTTCAGCTGTAAAGACAAATTTATCAAGTCCTATGTACAAAGATTTTTCAATTTTGAGAGCAGGTATTAAAATCGCTGAGCCTGCTTTTCTTTCAATTACTGATCCATCAGTGTAAATTTTCAAAAAAATCGGAATATAAGTCGTCTATATGACATTTAACCTGACTTGCCAGTAAGTCTATATTGTCTCCTTTTCTTAAATTAGTGTGGTGTACGTCAAATTGTGCTCTTTGGAGTTCCCAACTGGGTACTGTCGAAAAGGAAGGTCTTATAGATACATGATCTACGTGTAGATGAATTCCTGAACCTTTCATTACGTCAGATGTGTATGTTGCAAGAGTGACCTGTTAAGATAGTGATTTAGCTCTTTTTGGAAAGTCGGTATCTGATCTCAGTTTAATTTCTGTTTCTGAGATGTTTTCTACGGTGGGGTGTCTTAACAAAAATTTAGTAGAAGCGACTTTCTTTTGCTCATCAAGTGGCAACAGTTTGATTTCATTATATGTGCGAAGACAGGAAGAATGCATTGGAAGACCTCAGTGCAAGTTTGAAACCTTTACAATCTATGCTCTGCAGTTTTTTTAGTAAGTGTTTCGGTGCACTGACGAAGATTTCTTGGGCATAGGTTAATTTAGATCTAACAAGCGATTTACAAAGATGAACACGTGTTGATGAATCGTGACCCCATGCCTGTTTGCGAACTATTTTCAAGAAATTTAAACTTTTTTGAGCTGCGGTTAATAAGTATTCAATATGCTGATTCCAAGATAATTTTGATGTAAGAAAAACTTCTAAGAATGTAATTGACTCGTTAAACTGAAGAAGAGTATCTCCCAGTTTGAAAGTGGGAATATTTACTGGGTTAGCTCAATTATTAAATAAAACTATTTTTGATTTTTCCAGGGATAGATGCAACCCATTTTCTACCTTGTATCGTGCTATTTTATCAAGTTCTAATTTGTAGCATTTGCGTGTATAATTAATACAGCGCAAAGGAGTTTTCCTTTTCATATTTACCTGCATCCACATGCACAAATCGTCAGCATATTGAGCAAAAACAACATGCTTAGATACTTTACTGGGTAAGTCATGCATTAATATCATGAAAAGAAGGGGAGCTATAACGGATCCCTGAGGGATACCCATTTGAAGAATTCGTTTCGTGGAATATACATTTTCAATCCTCGTTTGAAATACTCTGTTTTCTAAGAAATACTTAACATAGTCAAAAATGTGACCTGTCAGCCCAATACTTTTAAATTCAAATAACAATCTGGAGTGCCACACTTGATCGTATGCTTTCGTTATATCAAAAATGTAGCTAAAACACATTGATGTCTTGCAAATTGTTGTTTTATGTTACGGTAGTAGTTAGCTTTGTTAGAATTTCTATTGGTGACCTGCCTTTTCGAAATCCTGCCTGATTTACCGGTATTATTTTATTCTTTTCACAATAGTGCATCAGTCTCTTTAAGATTATTTTCTCCATTAGTTTACATACGTGTGATGTTAATGCAATTGGCCTGTAGTTTTTTCAGATCGGTATTACATTTACCTGGTTTTAGTACAGGAACCACTATTGTTTCTTTCCAGTTGTTAGGCATTTTCCCACTATTCCAGCATTTTTTAAATATGTCGTAGCAAAATTATAAAATTTTCTGGTAAATTGTTCAGCATCTCATTGGAAATTGCATCTAGTCCAACTGACGTTTTTTTTTTTATTTGGAAGGGACTGAATGGCATCTTTTAATTCTTGAAGTGTGAGTGATGCATTTATGTAGTGAGTATTGTCAGAGGCAGGATCCTTATATACATCTTTCTTTTCTTCTCGTTCCCTATACTTTCTATCAGAGACAGGAAGTCCTTCTACACGACAGGCCTCAGCAAATATGTCTGCACAAGCTTCTGCTTTTTCCAATGAGCTATGAAAAGGGTTATTTTCTAGTTTTACTGGATTTGATGGCAACTTAATCCCGTTTTTCATTAATTTTAGTTTTTCCCAAATCTGTATCATGTCTTTGTGGTCATTTACTTCACATTTACAAAAAGACGTCCAGTGTTGTTCTTTGGCTTGCTCTATGATTCTGTTACACTTAATGTTGGCACTTCTCATCGCTGTATGATTTTCAGGTGACCTGTTTGCTAAATAGATTTTGTATTTTTCTTTTTTTTTCGTTCACTGCCTTTTGACAATCCTCATTCCACCAGACATTTCCATGATGTTTTCCTATTTTCGACACTGTAAGTTTTGGAATTGAAATGTTAGCAACTCTTAACAGTGAGTTACAGAAAACTTCGTACATGTCGTTTATGTCCATTGCTTCAGATAGATATGTTCTTGTCTTTTCAAGGATTGCCTTAAAACTGATCCAGTCTGCGTTTTTATAATTAAACTTGGGTAAACTATCTTGTGGTATGGCGTCTATTTCTGTAGTATGGTTTAGGGTAAGACGTATGGGGATGTGATCTGATCCCAACAAGTCATCCTCTGTTTGCTACGTGGCGTTTGGGGCCAGGGATGGTGAGGTTAAAGTGAGGTCGATAGCTGTGGGTCTGTGGGTTGGTATATCGGGAATCCGGGTAACGTGTCCGTTGTTAAGTAAATATAAATTGGAATCTACAATATTTCCAATCAACCTGTTGCTTGTTATGTTTGTACATTACTTTTCACAAAATGGCGCATGTGCATTAAAATCACCTCCAATTATCCACTTTTCGTCTTGATCTTGAAAGTGTCTTAACCAGTCAGTGTTCACAGAGTCTGGGCCTCTTGGTAAGTATACAGAGGCCATATTCACAACTAATGACGAGGAACATTTTATAATGATTGCACACATAATGAAACAAATGCGGTAGATTTTGGTACTGGCGATGTTCGTTCACAATAGTTCAGTCCTTCACGAACATATATAGCTGTTTGTATACGGCCACCGTCATTTACAGAGTCACATATTGGTGGATAATAAAAACCGGATATTTTAGGTAATTTGGTTTTGATGGTATTCAGCGACAGTAGAAGCATGACACGGACATTTTTTTTTATAGAAGAGAGATAGTTACTCAAATATGAGATGTTTTTAACAATGGAACGTGTGTTCCACTGAAAAATGTTGATATCACTTACTACACACGTCTTCATGAGGAACGGTTGATAAACTTTAGAACAATATGGTAAGTTTAGATAATTAAATATTCATTTAACTTGGAATCAAAATGTACAAATAGCATAAAAACGAAGTAGATAAACAAGTAAATAATTAAATAAAACAATATAGTTGAGAGCTGAACGAAGAGGAACTGAATCTGGGCTGAATCTAAAATGACCATGTGTGTGTGTGTGTGTGTGTGTGTGTTGTGTGTGTGTGTGTGTGTGTGTGTGTGTGTGTGTGTGTGTGTGTGTGTGTGTGTGTGTGTGTGCGCGCGCGCGCGCGCGCAATACGTAGGGATGCCAATGGAGTGAACCAAAGGGAAAACTCTTCTTCAGAAATTCAGACGCCAACATCAAATGGAGGACCATCATCATCATCAGGTGCCCTGCGCATGCCGTTGGCGACCATGGACTTCCAACCATCTCTATCTCTCGTTGCCCCCAGCATCTCCCCCACCCTCTTCATCTCCAGCCACTCTGCAAGTCCGTCCAACATTCTCTCCCTGGATCTACCTGGTGCTCTCTTTCCCTCCAGTTTTCCCGTTGTGACCAGGTGCTCCAAATCCCCCTTCCTCATAAAATGGCCTATCAATGTTGCTTGTCTTTTCCTAATCTTTCTTATGAGTGATCTATTTGTGTCTGCCTCAATTAAGACTGTCTCGTTTGTTTTCTTTGCTGTGCATGGAACTCTCAACATTCTTCTGAGAAACCACATCTTGGCTGCCTCGATCCTGCTCTGGCTTTGCTTGCTGACTGTCCACGCCTCGCATCCGTACAACAGTATTGGTTCTATATAACATTCAAGGACTCTCTTTCTGATGTTAATTGATAGGCATTTGTTGGTAAGAATGCTTGTCATCTTCTTGAATGCTGTTTTGGCTTGGCCAATTCTGCCAGCTATTTCCGATGTGCATCTGCCGTCTGATGAAATGACCGTTCCCAGGTATTTGAACTTATTAACCTGTGCCAAGGTTATGCCATTTGCTGTTATTTTGCATGAGGGGATTTTTTATGTGTTTTTTTACTGATCACCATGACTTCAGTCTTCCTGCTCTTTAGTTCCAACCCCTTACCTTTGCTTTCTGTTTCTAGTATATTCACAAGGTTTTTTAGGTCCCTTTCATTTTCTGCAATTAGCACGGTATCATCTGCGTACCGAATGTTGTTTATTATTTTCCTTCCAACCTTTAATCCAGGGTCTTCTTCTAGGTTTCTCATGATGTTTTCGCTATATAGTGAAAACAGATCTGGTGACAAAACACAACCCTGTCTGACTCCTCTTTTGATGTTTTGAAAAAAGCTTATATTGTTTTCTATTCTCATTGCAGCTGTTTGTTCCCAGTACATATTCCTGATTATTCGTAGATCTTTTCCATCGACATTGAGTCTCTCCAATTGGTTGATCAATTCATCATGTCGTACCCGATCGAAAGCCTTGGTATAGTCAACAAAGCATAAATACAAATCCTTATTCATCTCAATTGACCTCTCTGTGATAGATCTTAGGATGTATATGGCATTAATAGTTCCTTTCCCCTCCACAAATCCACACTGTTCTTCTGCTATTTGTCTTTTGATTCTATTCCTTGTCCTCATCATGATTATTCTTAACAGGATTTTTGTTACATGACTCATCAAACTGATTGTGCGATGGAGTTCGCATTCTATAGCCCCTGTCTTCTTTGGAAGTGCAATGAAAATTGATTTTGACATATCTTTGGGGATTTTTCCAGTGTCATAAATTTCATAGAGATAGAAGAACGACACAAAATGGATCCTACAGACGAATTGAAGAGATTGTCCACAGGAAAAATACATGAACATCAACTGGTTGTTTAAAATCGAAAAATGGCACGCTTATCATGGAAAAAGACAAAATATTAGACAGATGGGGAGAGCACATTAAATACTTTTTTTTGAGGATGACAGAAACGAAGAACACATTATAAAAAAGAACTTTGAAGGACCACCCATAGTGAAAGATGAAGTTAGAGCAGCACTGAAAAAGATGTAACCAGGAAAAGCCCCAGAACCAGACAACATTACTACAGAGATGATTGAAGCCCTGGAGGAATTTGGCATAGAAAAAATAACAGTCCTCCTAAATGAAATGGAGGATATCAGAAGGAAAAAAAAGGTTTCTGAGAAAACGAATGAAGCTTGTTTAAGGAATTGAGAAGCAAGTGTTAGGGAAACTATGGAAAGACCTGAGAGCGAAACAGCGCCCTTAGCAACGAAGATGAAGCAAGAAAAAGAAGACTCAGCGCAGTGGACAAATAAGTTCTGGGACAGCATCTCAGGAAAACATATTTCGATCCTGTCTGTCTGTCTCTGTCTGTCTGTCTATCTGTCAGTCTGTCTGTCTGTCTGTCTGTCTGTTTTCGGGGACAGAGGATGGACGTGAAGAGCTTTGATCAGAGAGATGTTGCTTTACGTGTAACCATGATGGTGGGAAGATGAGGCTATGTGTTGTATTGACTGGATGTGTTCTTTTTATTTTGATAATGTGATGACATAAGACATTGGTGATATAATTTTATGCCAGATGGCAGGTTTTGTGTGTGTGTGTGTGTGTGTGTGTGTGTGCGTGCATGCGTGCGTGCGTGCGTGCGTGCGTGCATGCGTGTGTGTGTGTGTGTGTGTGTGCGCGCGCGCCAGCGTGTGTGGTGTGTGTGTGTGTGTGTGTGTGTGTGTGTGTGTGTGTGTGTGTGTGTGTGTGTGTGTGTGTGTGTGTGTCTCACGATCGGATCAACTGGTGTAATCAGATAAAAAAAGAATGGATAATGGTAAGGCAGCGTTGCAGACTTATGAGACAGTGAAGGAATAGTTTATACGTGCCGAGCATTCAGTGACAGGGAGGCAGTTTTCAGGCAGAATGCAGTTTTTGACGGTGAGGGCGCAGAGCGCCTTTCACTAAATTTTGATTGTGAATAGAGTTAAAAACAACTGTAGTGCCGTCTGTATGTTCAGGTTTGTCTCACTTCGGTTTTGGCTTTCCTAGCAGAAGGTGTTAAGAGAGGACTAGGTAAAGTCATGTCTGTTTCATCTGTTTCAGTCAGGTGCAGAGTAATGTTGTGGTCAGGTTCTGTGCATTAGCACACTACTATTCATATGGTCAGTGTTAATTCGTCTGTATTGCAGAGATATATCTTGACATCCCCAGATGGTGTGTGATGGAAGTAATTTAGTATGATGTCTAGATTTTTGGCTTTGTATGTGGTTTTGTAGTGCTCATCTCACGTATCTATTATGGTAAACTACACCATACAAAATGGCTACCGGACTAAACACATCTCTCAGTAAAATGGCTACTCACTTGCGTAGCTTTCATCTGCGATCCGGCCGACTTCTTCAGCGCAACTGCTGGTTTGAGAACTGGCTTCAGTGCGCACCGCCGTGAGCGAACTCACGACAGTGCGACTGAATGAGTGAGGAGTACACCGATGGCAGGTTGTGTCAGCCGCGGTCACGGTTGAGGGTGGGGTTCCTTGCAGAGATGTAGACTGCCTCCTTTACTCCCCTCTGGAACCATCCTCCTTCTTTGTCGAGAACTTGCACATTGTCCTTTTCAAAGTGATGTTGGGTGTGGGACAGATGTTCCCCCACTGGAGAAGACTCGCGTTTGTGTTCACCATACAATTCTACACAAATGTCTACGTCTCAAAGTAGGCACTACATGTAGTTAAAGTTTCAGTCTCTGAGGCGGATAATCCTTCATGAATGCAACAGGCAGACATATTTATTTTGTTTGTATGCCAGCTGTCAGACTTCAATGAGGTAAAAGACAGGAAGCTCTCTAGGTGGAGACAGAATACAAAATTACGAAGATACTGTCAGGTTTGAGAATAAAACGATTAACTATGGATCATATTCTGAGAGCACATGCAGATATAGAGAAACCAGATGCAAATGAACAAAACTTTTGCATTCATTGGTTTCTGTACAGCGCACGATACTGTCAACAAACTACTCTTATGCTGTTTAATAACAAGTGGTATATGGGACATAATGTGCTGAAAGCTTCGAGATACATATTGAACTGTGGTAAGTATGTGTAATGTGTAATGGTGACTTCACAGAGTACTCAAAGTGTATTCAAAGTCAAAGGCAGAGTTGTATCTTAAGTCTGATCTTTTCTTATTTTCTTCCTTTCTGTAAAAGGGAAACTATTCCCTTACTCCAGTTTATTCCTGACCTGATTTGAGTGCCTTTATCTCCTTTTGTGTCTTTGCTTTGTACTTCTATGTTAGCTTGTTGTACTTGATTTTGTTCATCTGTATTGAAAGGATTTGTACATTATTTTTTCTTCTAGATTATTGATTTCATTATTGTCTATGTATAAGAATTCTATTTGTTTTACCACACACAAGCGTATTACATGCTTGGTTATTTCAAATGAATGTTCATCATTTTCCACTCAGTTTTAATTTTTTTTTCACATTCTATCATTTACTTTTTATTATAGAGTCTTGATGAGTTAACAGTGATATGCTAAGTTCTCGACATCTTGGACCTCCTTGAAATTTGTTTGATTTTGATTAAGATAATGTGAAATATTCTGTTGTTTGATTAAGAGCATATATCAATATTTAATACTGTAAGCTGTGGTATCTGAATTATATTAATCTATTTTTTCTTGTGTATGCGTTTCTCGACAATATACACTACTCATTATCTTCACTTTATGTCTGCCAAGACGCGCAAAGGGTTTTGCTGGCTGTTATCTAATGATATTGTCTATTTCGCTCTATGTTATTGTCCTGCTATATTGTCTGATTCATAACATAACTTCGTGGGTGTTTTTTCCCCTTGATTGTCACTTAGTGTGAAGGATGTTTGATTAGCGGAGTCACACGTATGTCATACATGCTTCAACCTTCTCTGAGGGTTTTGTCTATATGTTCTTATTGCTTTGGGTGGTATAGGTGTAAGGGGTAGATTCTCCATCAACCTCGGTATTGTTAGCGTTCCCAGCCAAAGTCCAGCCGCATATTCTCTCTTCATCTGTACACAAGTAGATTGTGTCTGCAGGCCAGTCCACAGAAGGTATAGGTACGGTTTTAAGTCCAAACCAAATTGGATTAATAAAAAAACAAGCAAACACACACCGCATGTAATTTCTAACGGTAAGAGAAGTCATCTCACTGATCAGCTACTGCCTGCCTCAATCTGGGCAGCCCTTGGACAATACAATGCTAACTCAATACTGCCTGACTGCTTCAGTGGGTGTTTGGAGCTTACGATTGATCGAAAAACGGACAGCTATCACCGCACTATGCGAATCAAATAAAGAAAAAGAAGAAATCACCATTCATGCGACTAGTTTCTTAGAATATCAGGATCACGTATCATGGGCACTCAGATGTCCAGCAGCAGATCAGTGACAGCAGGAAAACAGCAATCAAAGATTGAGATGAGGAGGATGGACATCAACATGGCAACACTGAAAGAGACCAGGCTGCTGGACAAGGATTGCACCTTTTTCTGGCAAGGCAGAATCCTGGGGAAACCTCACCTGCAAGGTGTTGGTCTTGAAGTCAAAAGCAGCCATCTACCCATCAAAAACCCTGCCAACAGTGATTCATGACCCATCTTTTCCCTCAGCCTCTCAACATTGTCTGGCAAAGTGAGCACCCTAAGTGTCTTGATCACTTCTACGTTGGCAAGATACACGACAACGGTCAGAGACTGCTGGAACTCTGCTGCCTCAACAGCGTGCTTCTTACACGCAGCTTCTCCAGTGCCATCTGTGAAACAGACGGTTCCATGGTGTGCATCTAGTTCCACATTGAAGAGGACACACCACATCAAATAGAAAGGATGCCCACACATCAACCCTACCAGGGAAACCTACAGAGCTTTGAACTGAACTCAAAGACCAATGGAACAGGCGTTCAGAGTAAATACAGTCTCAACCATGGAGGAGAAATGGCATTTCGTTCTTGAGACCATCTACAACATCGCCATGTGTAACATACGTTTAGGCAGGAAACGCCCAGCAGGAAGTAACTCTTCAGCCTTAGAGACAGACAAGCAGATCGCCTAGCAACAGAACAACAACAACGGATCAGTCTACCGACCAGCACACGATCAACACGTTACATGGTGGGGAAAAAGTGAAGGAACGAACTATGGCAAACATTAGCTTTGAATATCCCTCTATTGATTAGGATGGAACAGATCTATTCCAACAATTCACTAGTTTCAAAGACCACGTAGAATGTGTGTTTGACGGACCTCTTGCAATACAAACAGACAAACTGGATGGATAGGAACTTGGATCGGTGCTCAAGGTGGGCAAATTTACCGCACTGTACGGTGGACTGATGGTGAAAAAGAAAAACCTGATGCAGTTCTAGCTAAGTTTGAAAGCTACGTCCGTCCCAGAAAGAACAAACGTGTGGCAAGACACAAACTGAAACAAAGAAAACAGGACCAGGGAGAGTCCTTTGACAATTTTGTAAAGGATCTGAAACTGATCATGATGGATTGTGACTACACAGACAATGATAGACATCATGGTGGACTGCATCATAGATGGAATGTATGACATGAAACTGCAGGGGAAGCTTCTTGAGAAAGGAGAAGCTCTCACTCTTGCACAAGCCATAGACATAGGTCAGCAGTTCGAGCTATCACAGAAACAACTTCGCATTGTTCGTGACGAATCAGAAGTAAATGTGCACGTTGTCAGACGCAAGAAACAGCACGCCAACACGACAAAACAAGAACCTTGTATTACTAATGAAGAAACAAAACATGTTGTCGATGTAATCAGCAAGACACGATCAAAACAACAAAATACAGGAAAAGAGTACAGGAATGTCTGTTTTCGTTATGGTGGAGATCCAAAACACCCACAAAGAAGAGGGAACTGCCCAGTTGTGGGAATTACATGTGCATATTGCAGAAAGCCCAACCACTAGAAGAAAGCATGCAGAAGACGCCAGAATGTATACACTATGGCAACAGACTCAGAATCAGAGTAGGAAGTCTTAATGATTTAAAGCACAAAGCCCAACGACGCGAAAGACTGTGACAAATGGGACCAGACTGTGTCAATCCATGGAAAAACCATCAAGTTCAAGATTGACATTGGAGCATGGTGCAATACTCTCACAGTCCGAGATTCATCATCATCATCATCATCAGGTGCCTTGCCGCATAGCGTTGGAGATCATGGACTTCCATCTGTTTATATCCCTTGTTGCTTCAAGCATCTCTTCCACCCTCCTTGTCCCCAGCCACTCTGCAAGTCCGTCTACTATCTTCTCCCTGGGTCTACCAGGTGCTCTCTTTCCCTCCAGCTTTCCCATTGTGACCAGGAGCTACAATTCCACTTTTCTCATAAAATGGCCTATAAATGTTGCCTGTCTTTTCCTAATCTTCCTTATGAATGATCTACTTGTGTCTGCCTCCATCAAGACTGTCGCGTTTGTTTTCTTTGCTGTCCATGGAACTCTCAACATTTTTCTTAGAAACCAAATCTCGGCTTCCTCAATCTTGTTCTGGCTTTGCTTGTTGACTGTCCACGCCTCGCAACAGTACAACAGTATTGGTTCTATATAACATTCAAGAACTCTATTTCTGATGTCAATTGATAGGCATTTGTTGATAAGAATGTTTTCATCTTCTTTTATGCTGTTTTGGCTTGGCTGATTCTGCTGGCTATTTCTGATGTGCATCTGCCGTCTGGTGAAATGATCGTTCCCAGGTATTTAAACTTATCAACCTGTCTCAAGGTTGTGCCGTTTGCTGTTATTTTGATGAGGGGATTTCATGTTTTTTACTGATCACCATGACTTCAGTCTTCCTGCTATTTAGTTCCAACCCCTTGCCTTTGCTTTCTATTTCTAGTATATTCACAAGGTTTTGTAGGTCCCTTTCTCTTTCTGCAATTAGCACGGTGTCATCTGCGTATCGAATGTTGTTTATCATTTTTCCTCCAACCTTTATTCCAGGGTCTTCCTCTAGGTATCTCATGATGTTTTCGCTAAAAGTGAAAAAAAAAATCTGATGACAAAAAAGAAACCTGTCTGACTCCTCTTTTGATGTTTTGGGAAAAGCTTATATCGTTTTTTTTATTCTCATTGCAGCTGTTTGTTCCCAATACATACTTCGGATTATTCGTAGATCTTTTCCATCAATATTGAGTCTTTCTGGTTTGTTGATCAATTCTTCATGTCTTACCCGATAATACAATGTTAATAATACTACTAATAATAATGATAATAATAATATAATAATAATAATAATAATAATAATAATAATAATAATAATAATAATAATAATAATAATAATGATAACAGTAACAACAACAACGACATTTATAAGGCACCAAAGCGGGCACTCTCATGTCACCAAAACAATTAGCCAAGAACGAGAAAATGCGAACTGGGGGGGGGGGGGGGGGGGGGGGACAAGAGGGTAGCGGGGAAAAAGGGGAAATTACTGCTGGGCAAAAAGGCATGTCTTCAAGCTGGACTTGAAGGAAGACAGTTTGTGACTGTTGAATAGACGTGGGGAGATCGTTCCAGTTGTATGGACCTGACACAGACAATAAACAGGCACTTTTATGTCGAGGAATTTGTAGAGAACTTGTATCAGAAGCAGAAAGGAAAGGTCGGGCAGTGGTTAGAGCCAGTCTCTGGACAGTGTTCACAGTGGGCTTGGTATCGTAGAAGTGGACGAGTTTCTGTGTCTGTGTAAAAAGGAGTGAGTGGATGCTGGGGTGCCCTTCTGCTGCAGTCGGTTCGCAGTTAGGGTGGTTAAGGCCGGTCTCTGGTCAGCATTTCACTTGTAGTTGGACTTGGTGTCCTAGAAGTGGAAGAGTTTATGTGTGTCTTGTGAAAAATGTGTAACCCGGAGTCAGTTGATGTCTGGTCCCATCTGCTACAACAGTTGGTTTGCAGTTAGGGTAGTTAGGACCAGTCTCTGGTCAGTGTTCACTTATAGTTGGGCTTGGTGTCTTAGAAGTGGAAGAGTTTCTGTGTTTCTGCGTTTAAGGCAGGAGTTTAAGTAAAAAGAAGAGAGTTGATGCATGGTGCCCATTCGGTATAGTCGGTTTGCAGTTAGGGTGGTTAGGGCCTCGTAGATGGACTAGAGGTGGAAGAGTTTTCGTGTGTCTTCGTTTAATGTGTAGCCTTCCATATACCTCCCAGTCAGTAGGGATAGGTTGATTCTCTATTTCTTCTTTGTGGTAGGTCAAAATCAGTAGTGTCCTGCACAACAGTTGTCGGTTATGTCCATGTTTGGCCCAAGGCTCTACGAGAAAGGCGAACATATCCGAGCTGTTGTAACAGTGATGAACGTGCGGAGCAAGTACGGCTGGTGGGCGCTTCTGGCAGCAGCTTCCTGCCTTTCCTGTTGGCTTTCTGCTCCTGAGACGGTCTCAAAGGGGTGTGGGTGGCGAGTCAGACCACAGACACACTGCAGCCCTCGGTCTCAAGTCTCCAGTGTCCGCCGCCCCATCGCTATCGCCGTCTTCAGCAAGCATGGTTGATGGGCGCTTCCAACAGCAACTTCCTGCAGGATCCGGCAATTAAGTGCTGGCTTGTTGTCCCTGTGACGGCTGCCAGGGCGTGGGGTGGCAAGCCAGTACTCACCACTCTACGAGCCCGCTTCCCAGCTGTTTTCGTCTCTGTTCGTTCCTCATCATTGTCCTGCTCGGGATTCATCGTTCTACTGATTCGTAAGTCTTATGTCTACATTCATCGATGTTCAGTCAACACCTTTCGCCATTCATTCGTTTATGAGACTCAAGTGAAATTTGAAATCATAGTATCAGAACGTTTGTGTGAGTCAGCGAGCGTCACTCTTCGTGGGTCTGTGTAATGAAGGTGTTTTTCCTCCTCATGAAGGTTGATACACATGTGAAACAGTGGACGGGAGCAAGTGAAGAAATTTACGTTGTTAAACGCATTTATTCATTGCTTACATTGATCTTGTTTGCTTTTTGTAGATGTGCTGTTCCGAAGGCTTCTTGGGGCTGGGTTTTTTTCCTTAAGCATTTGGAATGCAATGTCGTTTTCCTTGGTGCCACCTCGAGTGGCGCTATATTTATGTTTATGATATGTATGTATGGTGCATCATGTTGTTTTGTTTGTGATTGAATAAAATTCTTGTGAAGGCATTTGTTCAAAGTTTTCCTTATTTTAGTTAGTGGAAGAGGGTGTTAGAGCAGATAGATCTGTTTATCTGTCTCTCCATTCTAGTTCAAGCCTTAGCGAGCTTGACACAGGGGCTATAGAATGTGAACTCCATCGCACAATCAGCTTGATGGATCATGTAACAAAAATCCTATTAAGAATAATCATGATGAGGACAAGGATTGGAATCAAAAGAGAAATAGCAGAAGACAGCGTGGATTCGTTGAAGGGAAAGGAACTATTAATGTCATATACATCCTAGGAACGATCATAGAGGTCTGTCGAATTGAATAAGGATTTATGTTCATGCGTTATGATTGTACTAAAGCTTTCGAACGGGTAGACATGAAGAATTGGTCAACCAACTAGAAAGACTCAACATCGATGGAAAAGATCTAAGAATAATCATAACTATATATTGGGAACACACAGCTGCAATGAGAATAGAAAACGATATAAGCTCGTTCCAAAATATCAAAAGAGGAGTCACGCAAGGCTGCGTTATGTCACTAGATCTGTTTTCATGAGAAACCATCAAAATAAATCTAGAAGAATGCCCTCGATTACAGGTTGGAGGAAAAATGATAAACAACATTTGTTACACAGCTGACACCGTGCTAATTGCAGAAAATCAAAGGGACCTACAAAACCTTGTGACTATAATAGAAATAGAAAGCAAAAATTAAGGGTTGGAGCTAAATAGCATGAAATCTGAAGTCATGGTAATCAGTAAAAAAAAAAACCCAAACATGCAAAACCCTCATGCAAAATTACAGCAAATGGCTTAACTTTGAGAAGGTTGATAGGTTTAAATATCTGGGAACGATCATCTTACCAGACGGCCGATGCACATCAGAAATAGCCAGCAGAATCGGCCAAGCCAAAACAGCATTCAAGAGGATGAAAAGCATTCTTACCAACAAATGCCTGTCAATTAAGATCAGGAAGAGGGTTCTTGAATGTTACAATATTATAGAAACGATTGTGAAACGTGGAAGTTAATCTGCAAAACCAGAACGAGATTGAGGCAGCCGAGATGTGGTTTCTAAGAAGAATGTTGAGAGTTCCATGGACAGCAAATAAAACAAACGAAACAGTCTTGATGGAGGCAGAAACAAGAAAATCATTCATAAGGAAGATTATGAAAAAAACAGGAACATTTATAGACCATTTTATGAGGAAAGGGGAATTGGAGCACCTGGTTACAGCAGGAAAGCTGGAGGGAAATATAGCACCAGGTAGACCCAGGGAGAAAATATTGGAAGGACTTGCAGGGTGGCTGAGGACAGAGAGGGTGGAAAATGTGCTTGCGGAAACAGGGGATATCTAGATACATATGGAGGGCCTTGATTGCAAACGCCATGCATAAGGGCACATGATGATGATGATGATGATGATCCAAAGGACATTTCAACAGACTCCATAATCTTTGAGGCTGTGTGCCCAAGCCTGGGTCTCTACAATTATTTCATATGTCAGACGCTGTCTCCCTGCTATTTATAACTGTGTAACACGGTACAATCTGCCACATGTACAAATGAACCCAACAAAATATGATATCTGTTAGTGGGAAAAAGACAGTGTCATGTCATTGATTAAGTGCACGGACATTGGCACTGGAGCTGTGTAGTGCAAACTGAGTCTGAAGATAGTTCTTGTTTTAGAGTGTTGTTCTGATGGTGGGGAAATTTGTTGACGTTGAATGATTCAGTCAGCAGCCTTGGGTTTCTCTTGATGACTCTAGGAACGTACATGCATGTTTCCTTATGACAATATGTCAGTGCCACTATCTAGATAAAGAAATGGTCCACAAACTGAATGTTCTGAAGGCAGTGAGCATGCTGGAGCAAAAGCTAGCTACATTTGGAGGTAGTGTTTATCCAACAAAGTGATGATTGTGGAATAAAACAGCCAAAGGCGAAACATCTCCTCGGCAATCCAGACATCAAGGAGATTTGTTAAATGTGTATACAAAAAGTCTGAATAAACAAATGAAGTTTACGTTATACTTTGAGAATCAAGGGTTAGAGAAAATATGGAAAAAACTTCATCGCTAAACACAGTTACCACAGCATGGAGGGAAAAGAGCAAACTGGACAAGACTCAAGACTGCTCCTTCAGAGACCCCTTCCATTTCCACAGGAAACCATTCAAAAAGCAAAGATCTGGGACATTGCAGCGAACAAAGAAATTCTCAAACAACAACTTAAGAAACATATCTTGATTGCCAGAACGAGGTATACTTTGAAATCCAAGGAGAATGTTTAATGACAAGCCACTGACACTTGCTGAAGTAAAAGAAGTGATAAAGAAATCAGACACAAAACATCACGTGGGTCTAACTGAATACCTTACTTGCTGTATAACAAATGTAACAGCGTCTATGAGCGGTTTCACAAACTCAATATGGAGGAATTTGAAGATCAGCAACCAGTGGCTGCTGATGGAGTGTTCTTTCTTTAATAAAATGAGAAAAGATGAGTGACATCAACCAGTTCAGACCAACATCACGTCTGAACATTGAAAGGAAGCAAGTCCTTTAACATGACTGCAAAGCTGACTAGATATTAACTATTCCTTCGTTTGTTCTCTCTGATTCTCTGACGATTCATAATTAAACAAATACGATATGTGAAAAAAACATCTACACATCTAAAACATGAATCACACTTTACTTAGTAATTTTCAGTAATCAAAGGCTTCTGTTTGTGTACTATGCTGTATGTAACATGCCCGCCATGTAGGTTGTAGCATGATGTGACAGAGGTTTAACAAACCGCACAAACCCACATAGTGATACTGTCGCTCATTGGCATATGGAATGTTCAAATTTTGATAGAACTGGGAAAGCTTCAT
>JAPXFY010000013.1:8221237-8223737 GCA_030674185.1 Monoplex corrugatus | reverse complement strand
ATTTATTTATTTATTTATTTATTTATTTATTTATTTATTCATTTATTTATTCATTCATTTATTATTTCTTTGTTATTCATTTATTTATTTATCATTTATTTGTATATTTATTCATTTCCTTATTTGTTTATTAATTTATTAATTTATTTATTTATGTATTTATTTGTTTGTTTGTTTGTTTGTTTATTTATTATTTATGTGTTTGTTCATTTACTTATCTATTTATTTATTTATCTATTTATTTATTTGTTCATTTATTATCTGTTTACTAATTTATTTATTTATTTATTTGTTTATTTATTTATTTATTTATTTATTTGTGTATTTATTATTATTTATTTATTTATTTATTTTTATTTATTTGTTTATCTGTTTATTCATTCATAGATTCATTGATTTATTCGTTTATTTATTTTCTGACGAAGGATTTTGTTGTTGTTCCTATGTTGGTAACGTATATACACTACATTATTTAATTTTCTTGTTGTTCGTTTATTAATGGTGTATAATCACTCTCCTTTCTGATATGTTTATACACTGTACATGACTGTCACCAATTTCTAAGAGAACAGTGAACAGTTTCTTACTGAAACGGATTCAGTATCTGTTAGTATGATAGGCTACGTGGAAAATATCACTCGGGTTTCAGAAATATCGACCGGATCTTGCTACCAGCAAGTCAGCATTTATTTATTTATCTATTCATTCATTCATTCATTCAGTCAGTCAGTCAGTCAGTCAATCAGTCAGTCAGTCACGCATTCATGCATTCATTCATTAATTCATTCATTTATTTGTTTATTCATTCATATGTAGGTATGTATGTACATACGTATGGATGGATGGATGGATGGATGGATGGATGGATCGATGCATGTATGTATGTGAGCATGTATGTATGAATGCTATTTTGTTTTAATTTATTTCATTTCATTTTATTTTATTTTATCTTATTTTATCTTAGTTTAGTTTATTTTTATCTTATTTTATTTCATTTTCTCTTCTTTTCTTTTCTTTTATTCTTATTTCATTTTATTATGTTTTATCTTATTTATCTATTTATATTTATCTATTTATTCATTCGTTAATTTCATTTTATTTTGTTTTATTGATGTATTGATGTATTGATTGATGTATTGATTGATTCATTGATTCATTCATTCATTCATTTATTCTTTTTATATATATGTTTTTTTTTATTTGTTCATCCATTTATCTATCCTTTGCAGGTGGAAACTTTCCTCAGTCATCTGACCGAGGCTTCATTCAAGAACCGCACACCTGTGATTGTCTACCTGTCTTTGATCAGCACAACAGGATTCCTGGGAACCACCCTGGTACTGTTTGTGTACGGGTTCAAATTCCGACCCAGTGCCACAAGAACCTTTATTCTGTTCATGGCCCTGCTCGATCTCATCACCAACACCGTGGGCTTACCATTGCAGATTCTGACCATCCGTTTCGCGTACAACGATGGGTACTGGCTGTGCAGAAGCTTCTTTACATTTGCCACGCTCTCTACTGAAGCTTCAGGTTTCGTGCTCGTTCTGGTAGCCTTGGACAGAACTTGGAGGATCTGCGCACCGTTGAAGAAGCAATTGGACCCTCGCCGAGCGTTTTACTTCGCGTTGGGAGCTGTATGTTCGAGTGTCGTGATTTTCGCGCCCTTTATCCCATTCTACGGGATCCATCGTATTAACACTACTGTGACTGGGATTCAGGCCAGGATGTGCTGGTCAGAAGATGAGTACAAAGGCACTGGGTACCCAAAAGCGTACACCATCGCTGTAGGTGTGACCTTTGCTGCAGGCCTGTCCATCATGATCGTGTCATACACTTGCATCGGCCTCAAGTTGTGGAAAAAGCAAGTGGAGAGGAAACGATCTTTGCGAGAAATGCAAAACCAGAAAAATCCAAAAGCATCAAGCATTGGTGGAATGGTCAGGCCTGCCAACCCCACCGATTCATCACGTGGTGAAATAGGCTCAGACGTGACGGACACCTTCCAGTCTAATGACCTTACCACAGACAGTCAATCCTCAAATTCTGTTACTCATCACCTTTCAGGGAAGGAGGGACTGGAAAGACGTGAATCTTCCAACGCTAAGGGGTTTCCTTTCGTACAGACATTTCGACCACAGCCTGGACTGAAGATGGGTGACTGCGGGCATTCTGGGATTGAAGAAGTTTCTGAGGAAGCCAGTTCTTCGGCGAAACCGAACATGCATACGCGTAGTAACCTTCCAGAGCGGAAAAAGCCTACGGCCACAACGAGCCAGCCCAGTCCTTGCACACGCCGAATGAGGTCCCGTACAACAATGATGATGTTTGTGCTGACGCTTTTCTACATCCTCAATTGGCTGCCGCATTTTGTCATGAGGTGAGATCACTGATTTCCACATCCTTCTTTCTTTCTTTCTTTTCTGTTCTTTCTTTCTTTCTTTCTTTACTTTTTCTTTTCTTTCTTTCTTTCTTTCTTTCTTTCTGTTCTTTTTTTTTT
>JAPXFY010000013.1:8216237-8218737 GCA_030674185.1 Monoplex corrugatus | reverse complement strand
TCTTTCTACATGACTTTGTAAGGCCGGCAGTACCGGTTTTGCTGTGTTTGTGTGTTGTGTGTGTGTGTGTGTGTGTGTGTGTGTGTGTGTGTGTGTGTGTGTGTGTGTGTGTGTGTGTTGTGTGTGTGTGTTTGTGTGTTGTTATGCGTTGTGTGAGAGAGAGTGTGTCTGTCTGTCTGCCTGTCTGTCAGTGTGTGGTGTGTGTGTGTGTGTGTGTGTGTGTGTGTGTGTGTGTGTGTGTGTGTGTGTGTGTGTGTGGTGTGTGTGTGTGTGTGCATGTGTGTGTGTGTTTGTGTGTACTAAAATAAACCCCCCTCCAACAAGGTAGTTACGTTTCTTAAATTAAAAGAGCATCCTCCTACCTGTATTTTCACTTATGACACGCTTATTTCATTTACGTTTAACAACACTACATTTTCTGTCTTTGGTTTTCTTACATCAGATGTCCTTCATATTTTGATTTGTCTCATCCTTCTTTTTGCAGGGCCATTCGCAGCGATCCAGTCAACTGGTGTGACAATTTCATCGACTGTGGCTACAACACCTACGCCATCGTCATTCGCTCCTACTACATGAACAGCACCATCAACGCCTTCGTCTACAGCTTCTGCAGTGTTCGTTTTCGCCAGAAATGCCGAGAAGTGTTCTTTGACGCTGGAAGAAAGTTGTCCTTTCGAAAATAGAGTCACGCTTTGTCGTGTATAGGACAGGGCATAGGTGCCAGCGTAATAAACATTGAACTACATATGTATATCTCTCGCACTTGATGGGTATACCTTAAATGATTTTTTGCGACCAATCTTCGAGGTCAAATTGTGCAGATATGTCATGTCTACATATGTAAATGCGTACAGATCGTCAATTATTCTATTATCATCATATGCCCTGTCAAATGGCGTTAATGATCATGGCCCTCCATACAAATCTATCCCTTGTCGCTGCAAGTACATCTCCCATCCTGTCTGTCCTCAGCCACTCTGCGAGTCCGTCCAATATTTTCTCCTTGGGTCTATCTGGTGCTCTTTTTCCCTCCAGCTTTCCTGTTGTGGTTAGGTGCTCTGATTTGTCCTGTCTTATAAAATGTCCTACAAATGTTGCTTCTTTATTAATGCTCATTTTGTATCTGCCTCCTTCAAGACTGTCTCCTTTTGTTTTCTTTGCTGTCCATGGAACTCTCAATGTTCTTCTTAGAGACCAAATTTCATTTGCCTGAATTTTGTTCTGATTTTGCATTTTGACTGTCAACGCCTTTTGGTTGGCCATGGTTATCTTTGGATAAGTTATATGGTAAGATCCCACCAATCAGTAAATCAATACGTCAACAAAGACTGTGTTTCGCGGGACACTGCTGGCGTAGCAAAGAAGAACTGGTAGGATATGTTCTAATATGGAGAACCAGTCACGGCAAACAAAGACCAGGACGTCCAAAAGAAGACCTTCATCGACCAACTGATGGATGATGCGGGCTGTCAGAATGATGAACTACCTACTGCAACGTCTGACAGAGAGGGATGGAGAAAACGTGTCATGGATAGCCGAGCAAGCTCGACATTGAACTGAACTGAATCTTTGGAATATACAGTGGCGGTTTCCCGTTGCTTTCCATCGGTTTTCTTGTTATGGTTTACTCGCTTAGCCTTAGTCTCTCCCGAGATAACCACAAGGAAGCGGGTTTTTTTTTTGTTTTTTGTTTTTATTTTCCTGCAAGGGTTTACTCCCTTCGCCTTGGTCTCGCCCGAGACACCCACAAGGCAGTGGTGTTATTTACCCATAGCCAGGGGGTCTGGTTTGTTCACGATAAAAAAATATTGTGTAAGTCATGCCGTTGTGCGGTAGCTCATGTAAATATGAGAACACTCAAGACGAAGTACGCAGTCTGTGCAGCTATATACTTCCTGCACAGTGCGGGCAGACTGACCTGTTTACACGCTATCCGTGAAAAACCAGGTCTTTAAACACACACACACACACACACACACACACACACACACACACACACACACACACACACACACACACACACACACACACACACACCACACACACACACACACACACACACACAGAGATACTTTAGGACACTCACAGAGATACTTTAGGAAGTGATCACTTACCTATCCTCATAACACTAACTAACGAAAACATCAGGATGAAAGACAGCATTCCTGATATTATACCAAAATATAATTATACACGCGCTGATTGGTCCTTGTTTCAGACTGTTCTTTCTATTCGAGATTTCACACATTATGAAAGTGAAAATGTAGACGTTATGTTTTCTAAATTCCAGGAGTCAGTTCTAGCTGCTGCAGACCTTTCCATCCCGAAACTCAAAACTTTTAAGTCTAATAACCGTTTGGGTAATGTTTGGTGGACGGAGGTATGTGAGCAAGCAGTTCAGTATAAAAAAGAGAAATACAAAATCTACATCAAAAGCAGGAAACCTGAAGATCATATGGAAATGAAAAAAGCTAACACCCAGTGTAATAAAATCATCGCT
>JAPXFY010000013.1:8203737-8206237 GCA_030674185.1 Monoplex corrugatus | reverse complement strand
CGTATTTTCACTATAAGTGATATTAGACCGGGGGGGGGGGGGGGGGGGGGGGAGGGAGGGGAATACAAAATTAATGAACAAAATAAAATGTAGAACGATAGTTGGACGGGTTGGATTGGGGCAGAGGGAAGACAGAGGAAAAAGACATTAGTAGGTGTGAGAACAGAAAAATGGAACGAGAATGAACACTAACAATTAACTTCAGCAATGTGAAGGGAAATTGTAACACTAAAACACAAACCGAATAAAGTTAAAGTAATGCATTAGCAGGACTGTGAACTAATGATTCTGAAATTTTAACTAACAAAGATTGATCTGATGTAATTTTTAGGAAATGATTTTCATAATACTTTTCTTGAGTAAATATTTTCGGTAAAAAAAACGAAACATTTTGCAGTACAATAAACAGTGAAACAGTGTGAACTGTTCGCCGTAAATACACTTGACATTTTTACAATATTTTGTTTTCAATGCGTTTAGCTGAATATGAAAATATATAAGAAGAGATATGGTAAGCATATGCAAGAGGCATATAGCATCAAGTTAACGAAGTGAATGTGATTTCAAAAGCGGCTTTCACCCCAGCATCGCCACTGTTTTTGTCTTCCATGGCTCGTGCGATACATATATTGTAAACTTCCCGAAAACAAACAAACAAACAAACAAACAAACAAACAAAAACAAGCAAACAAACAATCAAACAAACAAAACGATTGTTATGCACTTTACTGGTTTGATACACCCCTAACAAAGCACTTACTTCTGAATGTTCTGTGCTTACCACTTTATGCTTTGTGGCTGCGTCTATGCTAGCTGAATGGGTTGCGCAAACTGTGTTGAAGGAATGTTCTGAGCTTACCACTTTATGCTTTGTGGCTGCGTCTATGCTAGCTGAATGGGTTGCGCAAACTGTGTTGGGTTTGAGAAATTCTACATGGGAGATAACTCCGTGACTCTCAAGAGTTATGTTACTTAGTTGATGTTTAAAATTATCCCTGCTTTCCTCTTATTTCCTTTGGTATAAGCACCTTACTAGTAGAAATAATGTGATTGATTGATTATTGATCATTCTGGCGTAAGTGAAAACATGAATGCTATACATTTGTTTCAGTAATGCGCGTGCATTTTTGTGTCGTTGAGGCTGGCGATCGATCATTCTGTCTGTCTATCCATATTTCTCCCGTTTGCCACACGAAATACATATGTGACCCGCTCTGACTAAAGGTACAATAAGTCGGGTGAGGCCTTCTGATGCTGTGGGCTGAAAACTCTGAACAGGAACAATAAGTCGATTTTGAGTTTTCTGCATTTTCATGCTTTATAACCACTTTTACACCATGTCCTAACACAACAAATTCAAATTCAATCGATAAGTATATTTTTTTTCGTGTTTTAATGTTTTCTTCTCCTTTCGAAATATTCACAACTTCCGTAACATTTTGATGATTAAAGTACGCTTTACTTAAATTCATTTTTCTTTTTGTTTTGGATGGATGGACAATTAAGTACACAATGGAAGTAAGGAATTTCAGCTGATTTGGTTGATATTTAATGCTTGTTGCTAAGGAGTTTCTGACATACCTTTTCAATTCAGGCCTCTTCTCTTCAACAGTTTTTCTCAGAATGGCTGACTTGACCCCTCTCATCTTTGAAAGCTCATAACATTTTGTTTTTGATTTTGTAGCCTGAAACTCAAATTTATTACCATTTGAAAGCTGAGATTCTAAACTTTATAGTGATAACAACACCTAAATTGCCTGAACTGAGACTTATTGTGTCTTTTTGAGAATGGGTTACATATAGCATTCGCCATATGCTTAGGGAAAAAAGAGTGTCACTGCCCTCCAGTGTAACGTACATGCACTTTTACCCGCTCGTTCACTTGGTATGTCGGCAATTACTTGTTGAATAACAGTACTTAATTATTCCCCTTGATCAAACCCGCAAGGAAGACGTAATACTTCAACTGGAAGAGGTGCTTCAGGCAGCAAGGGATAGAAACAGATGGAAGGCCATGATCGCCAACGCCATGTGGCAAGGCACTTGATGATGAAGACGTTTCTCTTCTCCGGAAAAAGAATCTTGACATAGGTGGATAGTAACATCCGTAGCAGCTAGTTAACCAGATAGAGAGACAAACAGAAGATAGATAGATAGATAGATAGATAGATAGATAGATAGATAGACAGACAGACAGATAAATAGATACATACATACATACGTACATACATACATACATACATACATACATATATACATACATACATACATACATACATACATACATACATACATACATACATACATACATACATACATACATACATACATGCATGCATACGTAGATATTGATATACTGATAGATAAATAGATAGGTAAAAAGATAGATCGAATGCATAGAAATATAGATAGATAGATAGAAAGAAAGATAGATAGATACATAGTTACGTAGTACTAGATCACATAGATGACATATAATAGATAGATGGGATAATATCAT
>JAPXFY010000013.1:8158737-8166237 GCA_030674185.1 Monoplex corrugatus | reverse complement strand
AAAGAGAAAGAGAGACAGACAGACACACACACACACATAGACATAGAGACAGAAAAAAACAGACAGACAGATAGAGGCAGAGACATAGACAGATAGAGAAAGAGAGAGATAGAGAGAGAGAGAGAGAGAGAGAGAGAACACAGACAGAGAGAGACAGACAGACAGACAGACAGACATACAAACAGACAGACATTCAACATGCAGATGGAGCCAGTGAAATAGTACAGTAATAGGGAAAACAAGGAAAAAGAGAGTACATTTCAAATGAAGTTTAAACACTAGGCAGAAGCAGACACGTGGAAGCCAAACACTACCCTGAGGCAAGCAGACAAGGACAGTAATGTATTGGAGAGATACTGAACAGAGCTGAAAACGACTGAAAGAAAACGTGACGTCCAGACTCATTAATATCATTTGAATTCCCTTTAATACTCCTGGCCCAGGCTCTCTCTGTTGGTGTGTGGACAACTGATTGCTGATGAACATACAATTATGATGAATGGGTTTTAGTCTAGTCCACTTGGTCTACCACTTTTGTAAACAAAAACAACTTTCACTATAGTCTTTGCCTAAATCAGAAAAAAAATCCCATTCCTTTCACCAATGTATGTGTTTGTCTGGCTCTGCTGTCTATCTGTCTGTCTGCCTGTCTGTCTGTGTCTTCTCTGTGCTCTCTCTGTCTCTACCTGTCTTTGTATCTACCTCTCTCTCTGTTTCTTTGTCTGTCTGTCTGTCTGTCTCTGTCTCTGTCTCAGTCTCTTTCTCTTTCTCTGTCATGTGTGTCTGTTTGTCTGTCTGTCTGTCTCTCTTTCTATCTCTGTTTGTCTCTCTCTTTCTCTCTCTCTCTCTCTCTCTCTCTCTCTTTCTCTCTTATGTGCTTCTGCTGTCTGGTGAGGTGACCGTTCCCATATATTTAACCCTTTGACTCCGGCATTCTCTCCACTACCATCCTGTATCGTAAGCCAGGACAGCAAAACAAAAAAACGTAACCCTTTGACTCCCTCACCCTATACTTTCTGGTGAAAGCTGGTGGATGGGGTGAGGAAGTCAGGGATTACGTCTTTTCCATTTGGTAGATAGGGTGTGGGAGTCAAATGGTTAAACTTATCAACCTGTTTCAAAGATGTACCATTTGCTGATATTTTGCATGAGGGGATTTTTTTCACTGATTACTATGACTTGTCTTCTGGCTATTTAGCTCCAGCCTAGATATTTTAACCTTTTGACTCCAGCATTCTGTCCGCCAGTATCCTGCATTGTCAATCAGACTAGCTAAACAAAAACTTAACCCTTTGACTCCATCACCCTATCGTTCCAAAACTTAACCTTTCAACTCGCTCACCCTATCCTTCCTGTCTGAAGCTGGCGGATGGGGTGAGGGAGTAAAATATTGTCTTTTGCAGTTGGTGGATAGGGTGTGGGAGTCAAATGGTTAAACGTATCAACCTGTCTCAAAGATTTGCGATTTGCTGGTATTTTGCATGAGGGGATTTTTTTCTACTGATTACTTTGACTTCAGTCTTCTGGCTTTTTAGCCCTAGCCCTTCATTCTTGCTTTCTCTAATAGTAATATATATATATTTTTTTCATTTTCTGCAGTTAGCATGGTGTCATCTGCACAACGATTGTTATTAATCAACTTTCCTCCAACCTTTATCCTAGAGCATTCTTCTAGATTTCTCATGATGTTTTCGCTCTGAAGGGAATACAAGTCTCGTTACAGAACATAGCCCTTCCTGACCCCCCTTTTGATATTTTGGAAAGAGCTTAGATCGGTTTTTTTGTTTTGTTTTTTGTTTGGTTTTTTTTTTTTTTTTTTTTTTTTTTTGTTCTCCTTACAGCTGTTTCTTCCATATACACTTTCTGATTATCCATAGATCTTGTCCATCAATATTGAGCCTTTCTAGCCGGTTGATCAATTCTACATGTCTTACCCAATCGAAAGCCTTGGTATAGCCAACAAAGCATAAATACATGTCCTTATTCAACTGGACTGACCTCTCTATGATAGTTCCTACGATGCATATAGCATTAGTCGTTCCTTTCCCTTCGACATATCCACTGTTCTTCTGTTATTTCTGTTTTGATTATGTTCCTTGTCCTCATTACGATTATTCATTATATGAATTTATTAGTTACTTGATTGATCAAGCTGATTGTACGATGTAGTTAACGTTCTATCTGTATTCGCTTTTTTGGAAGAGCAGTGAAAATTGATTTTGACATCTTTTGGGGCATTTTCCGATGTCTTGGCAAATCAAACCCAAAACCTTGTGGGTACGTTGTACCAGATTTGGTAGTGATTAATGCGGTCTAGGAAATGGTTCAGAAAATGAAGGCAGGAAAAAGGAAAGCATAAGATATGTCTTTGTCATTCCAAGACCTCACTCCTGTATTTGTTAGACGAGAAAGACCACCATCATTAGCAGCAGCGCTGAAAAGCTTTATTTGATGCCCATGACATTTGTATCAAGAGTAAGTTGAAATAATTTCATATATATTGAAAGAATTATAGCAAAACGACACACACGGACATAGAAATAAGTAGCCAGAACATATATTCTGTCCATTATTGTTGTATGGAGAAGGACAGCAAAGCAAAACGTAAAGAAAATGTCATTTGAATCAATACTGTTTTCACAGTCTCCTGTAACTCAAGATTAGCCACGAAAGCTTCTATATACCATCTAGGTATTTGGTTTTAAATCCAAACCTCTCACATTACGATTGCTATATTAAGGTGACATAAATTATATATCTGTGCTCTTTGTCTGATCGTTGATATTTCTGCCTTTCTACCAAAGGAGTCATAAGCGTTGATCTGTTCGATGGTGTGTGTGTGTGTGTGTGTGTGCGTGTGTGTGTGTGTGTGTGTGTGTGTGTGTGTGTGTGTGTGGTGTGTGTGTGTGTGTGTGTGAGAGAGAGAGAGAGAGAGAGAGAGAGAAAGAGAGAGAGAGAGAAATAAGGAAAGAGAGATAATGAGAGATAAGAAAAACAGACAGGTACACTTACACACGTACACACAGACATACAGACAATCGACATACAAAGAAAGCAAATGACAAAGCACAATAATAGTGCAGCTAAGGTAAGGAAACAGAGAGCACATTTCAGATGAAGTTTAAACACAAGGCAGAAGCAGACACGTGGAAGACAGCCACTACTCTGAGGCAAGCAGACAAGGGCAGTAATGTATTGGATAGATACAAAACAGATCTGAAAATTTGACGTCCAGACTCATTTATATCATTTGAATTCCCTTTACCACTCCTGGCCCAGGCTCTCTCTATTCGTACGTGGACAAATGATTGCTGATGAACATGAAATTGTGATGAATGGTTTTAAGTTTAGTCCACTTGGTTTACCACTTTTGTAAACAAAAACAGTTTCCATTATATCCGTTATCTAAATCAGAAAGAAATAGTCCCATCCCTTACTCCAATGCCTGCGTTTGTCTATCACTGCTGTTTATCTGTCTGTCTATCTGTCTGTCTGTCTATATGTCTGTCTCTGTCTCTGTCTCTCTGTCTCTCACTGTCTCTAATTGGCACCTGTCAAAAACTTTCTCAGCTGCCTCCTCTTTCTCTCCCATTATGTAACACATCAGTCCCAATTTCTGATTCAGCTAAAAACCTTGGTGTCTGCATTGACTCTACCCTCTCCATGAACAACTTTGTTTCTCGAACTGCCAGATCTTGCTACTATCACCTCCATCGTATAAGCCTGATCAGGAAGTATCTCTCTGTCGAAACAACTGCAAATCTTGTTCTCTCCTTCATAATGTCTCGCGTGTGTGTGCGTGCGTGCGTGTGTGTGTGTCTGTTTCAGCGCTTATATTTGATTTTATCAAGATTTTGCGCTATATAAATATTGTAATTATTATTATTATTATTATTATTATTATTATTATTATTATTATTATTATTATTATTATTATTATTATTATTATTATGTCTCTCTCTGTCACTCTCTGTCTCTCTTTGTCTGTCTGTCTGTCTGTCTCTCTCTCTCTCTCTCTCTCTCTCTCTCTCTCTCTCTCTCTCTCTGCCTTAGTCTCTGTCTCTGTCAATTTCTGTCTGTCTGTCATTCTCATTTTCTGTTTGTCTGTGTCTATCTCTCTCCACCTCTCTCTTTGTCTGTCTCTTTCTCTCTCTCCCTATCTCTCATCTCTAATTTGATTAAAAATTATTTTTACAACTAAAAAGCACACACACACACACACACACACACACACACACACACACACACACACACACACACACATACACACACACACACACACACACACACATACACACACACACACACACACACACACACACACACACACACACACACACACACACACACACACACACACACTTTCGACACACAAAGCCAATGACAGAGTACTACAATAGAGAAAGTAAGGAAAAAGAGAGTACATTTCAGACGAAGTTTAGACACAAGGCAGAAGCAGACACATGGAAGACAGCCACTACCCTGAGGCAAGCAAACAAGGACGGTAATATATTGGACAGATACTGAACAGATCTGAAAACGACAGAAAGAAAACTTGACGTCCAGACTCATGTATATCATTTGAATTCCCTTTAACACTCCTGGCCCAGGCTCTCTATATTCGTATATGGACAAATGATTTCTGATGAACATGAAATTGTGATGAATGGGTTTTAGTCTAGTCCATTTACTTGCCTTAAAAAAATATTCACCAAAATCAGAAAACAGCCCATCCCTTCCACCAATGTTTGTGTTTGTCTACATCTGCTGTTAATCTGTATGTCAATATGTTTATGTGTATGTCTATATACATGTCTGTCTGTCTGTCTATATCCTTATCTCTCCTTGTCACTCTGTCTTTTTGTCTCTCTCTGTCCCTCTGTCTGTCTGTCTCTGCTTCTCTCTGTGTCCCTCTGTCTCTGTCTGTCTGTCTGTCTGTCTGCTTGTCCCTCTCTTTCTCTTTCTCTCCCTCTCACCCTCTCTCTCTCTCTCTCTCTCTCTCTCTCTCTCTCTCTCTCCTCTCGGTTTCTGTCTCTGTCTCTGTCTCTCTGTCTTTCACTCATTCTCTCTTCATCTCTCTCCCTTTCTCTCACGTCCTCTCTCTCTCGTTGCACATTTTGAATGTTTACAAGAAACGACATTCTGAGTGATAGCAATGTATTTAAAAATTGCGCATAATTTCAGAAAGAGAAAGGGATAGATAGATAGATAGATAGATAGATAGATAGATAGATAGATATATAGATAGATAGATAGATAGATAGATAGATAGATAGATATATAGATAGATAGATATATAGAGAGAAAGACAGACAGACAGACATTCAACATGCAGATGGAGCCAGTGAAATAGTACAGTGGTAGGGAAAACAAGGAAAAAGAGAGTGCATTCCAAATGAAGTTTAAACATTAGGTAGAAGCAGACACGTGGAAGCCAAACACTACCCTGAGGCAAGCAGACAAGAACGGTAATGTATTGGAGAGATACTGAACAGATCTGAAAACGACAGAAAGAAAATGTGACGTCCAGACTCATTTATATCATTTGAATTCCCTTTAACACTCCCATCACAAGCTCTCTCTATTCGTGTATGGACAATTGATTGCTGGTGAACATAAAATTGTGATGAATGTTTTTTGTCTGGCGCACTTGGTCTACCACTTTTATCTATAAAAGCAGATTCCATTATGTTCTTTACCTAAATCAGAAAAAAAATCCCGTCTCTTTCACCAATGTCTGTGTTTGTCTATCTCTGCTGTCCACCTGTCTCTCTGTCTCTCTGTCTTTGTCTCTGTCTGTCTGTTTGTCTGTCTGTCTGTCTGCCTCACTCTGTCTCTGTCTCCATCTCTGTCTCTGTCTCTGTCTCCATCTCTGTCTGTCTGTCTGTCTGTCTGTCTGTCTCTCCCCCCCTCTCTCTCTCTCTCTCTCTCTCTCTCTCTCTCTCTCTCTCTCTCTCTCTTTCTCTCTCCCGTTTTTTCTCTCCCTTTGCCTCAATATATATCTGTGTCAGTGTATAACTGTCTGTCTTTCTCACATTCTGTTTCTCTCTGTGCATCTCTCTTCCGTCTCTCTGTCTCTCTCTCTCTCTCTCTCTCTCTCTCTCTCTCTCTCTCTCTCTCTCTCCTTTTCCGTCTCTCTCCCTTTCTATTCCACTCTCTCTCTTTCTCTCCATCACAGAACATTTTGAATGTTTACAGAAAAAATAAAGTTTGAATGATTGCAACGTCTTTCAATAATATTTTTTTGCCAAACTAATGACTAACTTGATTTTTTAAAAAAAGCAATACAGCTTTGTACAACAAAATTGCGTATAACTTCAGAAAAAGAGAAAGAGAGACAGACAGACACAAACACACACATAGACATAGAGACAGAAAAAACAGACAGACAGATAGAGGCAGAGACATAGACAGATAGAGAAAGAGAGAGAGAGAGAGAACACAGACAGAGAGAGACAGACAGACAGACAGACAGACATACAAACAGACAGACATTCAACATGCAGATGGAGCCAGTGAAATAGTACAGTAATAGGGAAAACAAGGAAAAAGAGAGTACATTTCAAATGAAGTTTAAACACTAGGCAGAAGCAGACACGTGGAAGCCAAACACTACCCTGAGGCAAGCAGACAAGGACAGTAATGTATTGGAGAGATACTGAACAGATCTGAAAACGACTGAAAGAAAACGTGACGTCCAGACTCATTACTATCATTTGAATTCCCTTTAATACTCCTGGCCCAGGCTCTCTCTGTTGGTGTGTGGACAACTGATTGCTGATGAACATACAATTATGATGAATGGGTTTTAGTCTAGTCCACTTGGTCTACCACTTTTGTAAACAAAAACAACTTTCACTATAGTCTTTGCCTAAATCAGAAAAAAAAATCCCATTCCTTTCACCAATGTATGTATTTGTCTGGCTCTGCTGTCTATCTGTCTGTCTGCCTGTCTGTCTGTCTGTCTGTGTCTTCTCTGTGCTCTCTCTGTCTCTACCTGTCTTTGTATCTACCTCTCTCTCTGTTTCTTTGTCTGTCTGTCTGTCTCTGTCTCTGTCTCTGTCTCAGTCTCTTTCTCTTTCTCTGTCATGTGTGTCTGTTTGTCTGTCTGTCTGTCTCTCTTTCTATCTCTGTTTGTCTCTCTCTTTCTCTCTCTCTCTCTCTCTCTCTCTCTCTCTCTCTCTCTCTTTCTCTCTTATGTGCTTCTGCTGTCTGGTGAGGTGACCGTTCCCATATATTTAACCCTTTGACTCCGGCATTCTCTCCACTACCATCCTGTATCGTAAGCCAGGACAGCAAAACAAAAAAACTTAACCCTTTGACTCCCTCACCCTATCCTTTCTGGTGAAAGCTGGTGGATGGGGTGAGGAAGTCAGGGATTACGTCTTTTCCATTTGGTAGATAGGGTGTGGGAGTCAAATGGTTAAACTTATCAACCTGTTTCAAAGATGTACCATTTGCTGATATTTTGCATGAGGGGAATTTTTTCACTGATTACTA
>JAPXFY010000013.1:8143737-8146237 GCA_030674185.1 Monoplex corrugatus | reverse complement strand
TAATTTTTTCAGCTACACAGAGATGTGTAATTAAGAACGTGTGTGACATAAAACATGTATCATGTTTTTTATATGAAAAGGGAAATCATAAAGTGGCGTGACGATCTTTTTCCCCCACAGTGAGAAAATCTCCATCATTCATGCAGACAGGGTGAATTATCTCCCTCAAGTTGTATGTGAATGTCCAGCCTATTCAATTTTTACCTTCTCTGTTTAAAGTGCTTTTAAGATTGCCTGCTTCTATAGACATCAAATATTTCCATGTGAAAATGTTCATTTATTTCAAATAATGTATTAATTAAGGACCGTTTGAATAAGCAGTTGCTAAATACATTTCATTAGCATGCACTGCAAATACATTAATGTCAGTGACAGAGTTGGATTAAAGCAATGGCATCTGTAAGAGTGGGGTAGGAGTGTTTTCTAATGTCCATCTGTCTGTCTTTCTGTCTGTGTGAGTGCGTGTTTGTCTGTCTGCCTGTCTGCCTGTCTCTGTTTGCCTGTCTGTGTGTCTGCTTTTTTTTTCTGTTTGTCTCTCTGTGTGTCTCTGTGTCTCTGTCTCTGTGTGCCTATCTACCTGTCTGTCTGTCTCTCTCTGTCTCTGTCTCTCTGTCTCTGTCTCTCTGTTGCTCTCTGTCTCTCTCTGTCTCTATGTCTCTGTCTCTCTTTCTGTCTGTCTGTCTCTCTCTGTCTATCTCTGTCTCTCCCTGTCTCTCTCTGTCTCTCTGTCTCTGTCTCTGTCTGTCTGTCTCTGTCTCTGTCTCTGTTTCTGTCTGTCTGTCTGTCTGTCTCTCTCTCTCTCTCTCTCTCTCTCTCTCTCTCTCTCTCTCTCTCTCTCTCTCTCTCTCTCTTTCGTGTTCTTGATGAAAGGGAAAGGGATAGACACAAGCGTGGTGTTCGTGACCAGAAATATACAGACAGTGTCAGAAAGGATTAAGTTCTGATCTTTCATTTTGATGGATAGCTGCTATTATCAAACAGGAAACTTCGAGAAAAGCGTGTGATTTATGTGCCCTTTTCTTTATCATCTAAAAGATGGAAGGTTTTGCAGAGAGCAAATAAAAACTAAAACCAATCCACTTCGTTTTCATCTCTGAGTATTGAAAACACGTCTACTAAATCTGTCTCTGTGGACAGATAGGAGCATCCATGTCTCCTTACACATCATCTCTTTGCAAGGGTACTGTGCTTAATGGTGAAGCTGTGTTGCTGCGATTTCACAGCGACTTAACATTCGAATTCTGTTTTTTTGAGGAACTGTATTGTTAGACGAACTCCACGACGTGACTGCACAATCCTGCATTGAATAATTAAGACAGTATCAGAAAGACTACTTTCATGTACTGTTTCATCTCCCTTAAAAACAAACAAACAAACAAACAAACAAACAAAACAAACAAAAACCAACGGAAAAAGAAACAACAAACAAAATTAAAATAAAAAACAACCAACCAATGAAAGAAAGAAAGACACAAACAAGAAGAAAAACAAACAATCAATCAAACAAACAAACAAACAAACAAACAAACAAACAAACAAAAAAGCAGTGAGGTAGGGTGGATGTAACAGTGCATTATACTGAATACAGAAAAATGCGAACTCGTTTGTTAGTCTGTGTGTGTAACAGAATTGCCCAATTTCCTGTCTTTCTTGTTTATTCATGTTTTATTTATGAATATATCTTATTACTTTTTAACAGCATTATCTTATTTAAAGGCTTTGATTTCATCTTACATTCTAGACTGTACAATGCATTATGTCAAGTAAAACGTCTGTTATGTTAGCTTTTATTGTCTTTCGGTTTGCTCGTTTCGCTGGACAGGAGACAATCTCACTTTTCTTTCTTGGGGGCTGGAACAATATACTTACATATATTCTGTTTGATAAGGCAGTCCTTGGTAGTCATTTCTTTGTATTAAAACAGCTGTAAGCATAAAACAGCTGTTAGCATGATTTCATCTGATGTCTTTAGATTGAGCTTTGCCAAATTTTGAAATGTTCTGCAAAATATTTTTGTCCTCAAACTTGTAACTACCTTGGCATCCTCATATTCTTAAGAATGTATTCCATATTTCAACAGGGGCGGTAATCAAGTGGGTCAACGTTATACTTCCGCTCTGAAGATCCTAGGTTCCGATTGTCTGGACACCTCCATTTGATGGCAAATTTCCCCAATCTCCCAGGTCAACAGGTGTTGATACTTGCCAGTGTCCAAATTCCCTTCATGTGTATACACGTGTTGAATATCAAGTATACATGCATACGATCGTGTAAGTCGTATCAGTGGCTGGCTAACGAAACAAAACAAAAAAGAAAAAGAGAAAACAGCCTGCTTGTAAACTCGCCAAAGACGGTGTATGCAGACTGTGCAGCAGCATACTGCCCTGAAGAATGTAAACAAAACCACATACATACATTCATCCCAGAGAAACAGGAATGGTTGGTTAAAACAACAACAACAACAACAACAACAACAACAACAACAACAACAACAAAACAA
>JAPXFY010000013.1:8136237-8138737 GCA_030674185.1 Monoplex corrugatus | reverse complement strand
GAGGGTTGGGCAAAATAAAGCAGCGAAGAAGAAGACTTATGTACTACCATTATAATTGTGAAATGTCCGCTCCTTCATAGCTCTTAGATTCTTGTGCCATAATCATTTTAAGTCATCTTGAGAATCTGAAGCTGAAACTGGGAGGCAACATTTTGATGGGAATTTGTTTGTTTATTTTCTTGTTTCTTTGTTTGTTTCTTTCTTTCTTTCTTTCTTGACAGTTTTCAGTTTCTCAAGATGACATCTCTGCACTGGGCACAAAGTCGAACAGAGAGCTATTGAAGTAGATTATCTTTTTTACAAACATTAACAAGGCAAGTGTTTTTTTCTTATATATGTGACCCGTTTTCACGAAATGAGTCCTAACTCGCAGGCAGCAAAACACATAGAGGCCCAGAAAAGGTGTGATGGGTCGATTTTGTCAATGTTTACTTTTCGTCACACCTGGAATGTTTAATCTTTAAATTACATGTACATGCACTCAGCACTTTAGAATTCAATCGGAAAATGTATTCAAAATGCGTTTTAACCAGATAACGGCATGGTTTTTGTGTCAAAAAAAAATATACAAATTTAAATAACAAGACAATTACAGTTGATTTTCACACCACACACACACAATTTTGTGTGCTATTGTGGCATGATATGTTTTAACATGGTACACAATTTGGTAAAGATTGGTAAAGTAGAAATACCTGTTGCTAAGGTAAAACTTCACTGAAGTGGTAAAAATTTTAAAACTTGATTTTCTCAAAATGGTTGTTTGCTACGTTACACACTTCAAACACCCATAACTTCCTTTTTTTAGGAGTAGAATAATAAATTTCATATGAAAAGAAAGTTAATAATCTGGACATTTTGAAAAGCATAATGTCCTAAAATCTATTACTATCACCTTAGGACTCATTTTGTTAAAACGGGTCACATATGTTGTTGTTGTTGGTAAATTATAGGACGTGTTGTTGATGCTAGTGTAAGCATATGTAAAACAAATATGACAGAAATCATTGGTGTGGGAATATCATTTTCTATATGTCTTATGCAAGCATATGCGTGCCTGCAAGGGACTGCCTGTATGTGTATATGATTTCAGACAACCATGAAATATGGCCAGACTAGTCTCCGGCTACTGTCACAACTAGCGAGACAGTATGGATTGACAAGGTCGATAACTGTCGAATGTTCTTCGACCGTACATGATCTCTAATTGCAGTCTTAAGTCGATGCTCATTAGTCGGGACTGACTAGGTAGAGGGCGCACACCCAAGTATGGACACTCATGAACACATGCAGACACAGACACTGACACTGACACAGAAACAGACAGAGTATGTCTATGTGTGTGTGTGTGTGTGTGTGTGTGTGTGTGTGTGTGTGTGTGTGTGTGTGTGTGTGTGTGTGTGTGTGTGTGTGTGTCTGTGTCTGTCTGTCTATCTGTGTCTGTGTGTGTCTGTGTCTATGTGTGTGTGTGTGTGTGTGTGTGTGTCTGTCTGTCTGTCTGTGTGTGTCTGTGTGTGTCTGTGTGTATCTGTGTCTGTGTTATGTGCATGACGGAACTGTCTTAACTAATCTCTTGTCGTTATGTCAAAATAGTAATGTTTCGCTAAATAAAATGAACAGTCTTACAACACATTTTTTCGTTAGAAACAGAACTCGACTTCAAATTGGATCTACTTCTGTTTTGTGTCTTTGTTTGTTACTTTGCATATTCTGTAAAATACCAATATTGGTGCTTTATGGTTGGAACAAAATGTATTTGGTATGGTTGACATGGAACTGACTGGGATTGAAATGTGCATATTTTATTCAATATCTTGACACAGATGACTAAATTATAGGTTAAAGAAATCTATTTTTGATACTTTAATATCATTTGTCCAATGGAAGAATGAATCCAGATAGGAACAAAATGACTTATAGTCCTTTTAACAGGGAAATGGGTACAAAAGCAAAGCAAAGAAACAAAGGGCACTTTGTTCAGATAGTGGTGACTTAACATTCCTGATTGACAAAAGAATATCTTAACACAGGATCAAAACAACTAATTCTGTTTCATCTTTCTTTTTCCCCCCTAAATTCCAAAAAAAGGAAATCTTTCAGGGATACACTCAATAACATTATTTACAGTTTGATCTAAAATGTACTATTACTTCAAATATATAACATATTTTTAAATCTGTCATTTTTCTTCAGTCAAAAAACCTACTGAACTTATGTTCTTTATTTCTCATATTCGTTACCTTATAGAATGTTCAAACAATCTGTTTGAAAGTCTCCAGAACTTTGCCTCAAGCTAACTGTTCTATTTCAACACAGCCATGAAATATCAACAGTGTTAATGTAAGAATAACATTAACAAAATGAAATAAAATCGATCAGAAGACTAAGAAATGTCTCCATAGTTCCTCACCACTTTTCCATAAGTGAACTGAAGTTTACTCATCCTCGATGGACAAGAAGAGTACAGTATGAAATGACTTGATTTATAAAGGAATTACTC
>JAPXFY010000013.1:8123737-8126237 GCA_030674185.1 Monoplex corrugatus | reverse complement strand
TCCGTTTTGGTGATCGCGAAGTTGACTTTGTACTTCCTTCTGTTCTTGGGGTTTTTCACTCGCAGCACTATCTCCCCCACAGGCTTCATTTCTGTTCCGTTGAACATCACCAGCTTCTTCTTCGTCTCTTGCAGGTCAGACTTTCTTTCATCTCCTGCGTGTTTTTTGTTTTGTTTTTTGTTTTTTTGTTTTTAAATGCTTCTTCGGTTGGTCCTTCTGACACCATGTTTCGTTCTTTCTACAGCCAACTCGGAAGACAGGGCAATGCTTCTTCGTCTTTACTCGTCGCTGTCTGATTCTCAACTGACTATATATACATTTCCCAGTGAACAGCAATCAGTTATCATTTAAGTGAATATCATGCCGTGCTGTTATCCACACGCTGTTTACTGTCAACACACGTCACAGTATGTGTGTGCGCGCGGGTGCATGCGTGTGTGTTATATGTTCGCGTGTGTGTTTGTGTTGTGTAAGTCTGTATGTCAGTTTGTTTGTCGTGTGTGGCCACGGATTGCCCTGTCTGACTAATGACCCGCAATTGACACACCATTAGTGGTCTGGTAAGATCCAAATACCAATGGAAACGTTGACATATAAGCCGACACTGTCCCGCCAGCACCCACCATCTACAAGCGACTGGAGGTGGGAAATAATCTATAACTGTCAACATTTTTTCATGTCTGACCAGCTCCATGGCTGGAACCAGATTATGTCCTACAAAACAAAGCAAACAAACAAACAAACAAACAAACAAACAAACAAACAAACAAACACAGAAACAAACAAATAAACAGAAAAACAAATACAAAAAAACAAACAATCACATGAACAAACAAACAGACAAGGAACAAATACAGAAACAAACAAACAAATAATTACATACACAAACAAACAAACGATCAAACAGACACACAGATAAACAGACAAACTGACAAACAAACAAACGAACAAACAAACAAAGAAAACAAAGGCAAAAAATATTTCTTTACTGTAAGCAATTTCATCGCTGAATATATCAATTTACATTTTATTTCTTCTTTTTTTTTGTGTGTGTGTGTGTTTGTTGTTTTCTACAGCCCATGATTTATAGAGAGCCGTGTCCACAAACAGACAAACAGACAAACAAACAAAAGACAAAAATTATCTCTAGAGTGCAAAACAATTTCATTGCTCAATGTGTTTGATTTTTATTTCTTCGGGATTTTGTGTGTTTGTTGTTTTCTACAACCCGTGATTTGTAGACGACCTAGTTCACTACAAGAATCAGAGTGTTTACATATTGTTTATTATTCTTCTTTTGCTTTTATAATCATTGGAATGTGAAGCCACATAGAGACTATCAACAAAGTAAACTGCTGATTAGAAGGCATATGGTGCAAGGGGCAAAACAGACACGATTCCACACACTGGACAGAACTAGATTGAGGTGGTCGAGGGATTTACCTATCTGGGCAGTTCAATCAACAATTCAAGCGATATGACAAAAACAAACAAAAAACAAAAAACAAAAAAAAAACAAAAAAAAAGACAACAACAACAAACAACTAAACTGTCGTCTAAGAAAACAAACAGGAAGAGTTGGGGAATAAAACAAAGCAAAACAAAAACAGTTCCCTTAATGCAACACGTCTGTGTAAAAACAGCATACGCTTCATTTTCTAAAAAAAAAGCAAAAAAAACCAACAACAAACAAACAAAAAAACTGCTGACTGAATTAATACGTAAAATCGTCAACACTGATGTTTGTTACACAGACACACATTTCCCATGTAATTGTTTCCTTTTTTTTTTTTCTTTTTTTTTCCATTTTTGTCCCATGTATGTAAAACTTTTACAAAGGTATCCATGTTGAATAATACTGTAATGTTTCCAGTGAACAATTATGTGGCGTTTTGTTTTGTTTTGGTTGCACAGAAGTCTGTAATGAAAAAAAATGGGTGCTATGAAATTGTGTTATTATATTTTGTATATAAAGAGATATAACAGAATGGCTTGACACTTTTCTTTTTTTCCCCACAGTGAGAAAATCTCCAACTTTCATGCAGATGGAGTGAAGTTTCTCTCTCGAGTTGTGTCTGAATGTGAAGCTTATACAAGAACTTACCTCCTTTGGGATTGCCTTTTTTATGGACGTCAAATATTTCCATGCGAAAATCTCCATGTTTTTCAAAAAAGTGGTTAAGAGCCATTTGACTCAGCAGTTGCTAAATACATTTCTTTGGCACGCTCTTCGAGGATCTTAATGTCAGTGAAAGAGTTGAATAGAAGCAATGGCTTGAAAATGAGTGGGGGAGGAAAGTGTTTTAATCTCTGTTTCTCTGTACGTCTGCCTGTCTGTCTGTCTGTCTGTCTGTCTGTCTCTCTCTTTCTCTCTCTCTTTCTGTCTCTCTGTTTCGTCTGTCTGACTGACTGTCTGTCTGTCTGTCTCTCTCTCTCACTCTCTCTCTCTCTCACTCTCTCTCACCCCTCTCTCTCTCACCCTCTCTCTCTCACCCTTTTT
>JAPXFY010000013.1:8111237-8118737 GCA_030674185.1 Monoplex corrugatus | reverse complement strand
GTTTAAATGCCTTCGGGATTGCCTGCTTCTCAGGACGTCGAACATTTTCATGTGAAAATATCCATGTATTTCAAATAAAACAGTAAGAAACATCTGAATAAGCAGTTGCTAAATAGATTTCATCGACATGCACTGCAAGACGCAATGTCGGCGAAATAGATGGATAAAAGCGATGTCAGCAGTACGATTGGGGGAGGAAAGTTTTTTTTATCTCCATCTGTGTGTTTGTCAGTCTGCCTGTCTGCCTGTCTGTGTGTTTGTGTGTCTGTGTGTCTGTGTGTCTGTGTGTCTGTTGTCTGTTGTCTGTTATCTGTGTTTGTGTCTGTATATGTGTGTCTGTATCTGTGTCTCTCTCTTTCTATCAAACTCACACACACACACACACACACACACACACACACACACACACACACACACACACACACACACACACAATCACACACAATCACACACGCACACGCACGCACACACACACACACACACACACACACACACACACACACGCACAAACACACACGTACGCAACACACACGTACGCACACACACACACACACACACACACACACACACACACACACACACACACACACACACACACACACGCATGCACGCGCGCGCGCACACACACACACGCGTACATACACGCACACACACATACACACACGAATACTCACATGCACACATACGCTCACATGCACGTAATTCTTAGAAAACAAAAAAAAGTTATTTGTCTCTGCCTCTGCCCCCATGCACGCTCGGATTATGTATGTGTGTGTATATATGCTATAGCGTCTCTCATATCTTATCACAACTCACTGCCCAAAACGGTCCTCCAGGGTACACTGGGAGGCGGCAGACGAAGGGGACGACAAGCCAAATGCTGGATGGACAACATCAAAGAATGGACCAGGTTGGATGGCCCCACGCTGGTGCGACAGGCGGAGGACAGGACCGGTTGGCGACGGCTGGCTTCAAGAGTGTCTCTCATCTCTCCTCTACGCCCATCACGGGCAGGAGAATGATGATGATGATGATGATGGTGTATATATGAGTGTGTATTCGCGAGTGTGTGTGTGTGTGTGTGTGTGTGTGTGTGTGTGTGTGTGTGTGTGTGTGTGTGTGTGTGTGTGTGTGTGTGTGTGAGTGTGTGTGTGTGTGAGTGTGTGTGTGTTTTGTACTTGCGAGTTGTGTGTGTGTGTGTGTGTGTGTGTGTGTGTGTGTGTGTACGTGTGTGTGTGTGTGTGTGTGTGCGTGTGTGTGTGTGTGTGTGTGTGTGTGTGTGCGCTTGCGCACATGTGTGTGTGTGTGTGTATGTGTGTGTATGTGTGTGTGTGCGTGTGTGCGCGCATGCGTTTGAGTGTGTGTGTGTGTGTGTGTGTGTGTGTGTGTGTGTGTGTGTGTGTGTTTGAGTGGGTGTGGGTGTGTGTATGGGTGAGGGTGTGTGTGGTTAAAAACGTAGCATCCACGTTCAACTAACGACTAGGCAGAAAGCAGAGGATTCAATACAGTCAGTAACTCATCTCAGAAGCAGGCAAGTGAGCATGGAGGATGTTGAATGACTTCAGGAGAGAGAAAAAAAGACGCATCAAGGATCGTTTATTCTAACATTCATCCGGTCTGGAACTCCTTTGGGAGTGTTCCTGAAACAAATCGTGTGGAAAAAACATGAAATTCAACGGTTATGTAGAATGGTTTTCTCGCAATGCCTCCACCCCTGTTAACCTTCCTAGTGGGCAAACATTCCTTGTATTTCTTTTTTCTTCAGATAATACTTTAGCAGACTCTTTTTTCTCAAACTCTATGTGTGTCTGTTTCTGTCTGCCTGTCTATCTATAAAACAGTTTAGCCGCAGTTATATTGTGCCCTACGATTCCTCAAATTGTAGCTTTTGGGAAAAGGTTTTTAAATATTTATAAACACACACACACACACACACACACACACACACACACACACACAGATAGAGAGAGAAAGAGAGAAAGAGAGAAAGAGAGAGACAGAGAGACAGAGACAGACATAGAGAGAGAGAGTACAAACAAAATATGTCGCTTTAGGCAGATATGCATTTGCTTTTAGAATGTTCTTAACTTTATAAATGTTGTCTTTCAAAATGCTACGTGATTCTACATCTAAAAGGGTAAATTCGAAGCGAAAAAAATGAAATCTGGGTCACACATACATACACTTCTTTCAATTTCCAGAAGTTAGTTTTCTGAGTGATATGACCCCACGGGCTGAACACCCATCTAGAATTATTCTCACATCATCTTCTTCATTGGAAACTTTCTGCAAAATCATTTTGATTCCTTCTTGTGGCGTATAAATGCGTATGAAGGCACATGTCGATTTTCGTGCTGCCAGTTTGAAACTCAGATATCGTTCACCTACATCGTTTTACAAAACTCGTGAGAATTTAGCAGAAACATATTGGCGACACACGGTCTCCCAGTGGACGAAACATCAGGGGAGTTTCAGTCTTTTTCCCCTAATTTTGTATTTGGTGTTTGTTTGTGATCTTACATTCAACTTAACAAAGGCCAGTTGGCCGAAAATTTGCCCCTGTCTTGTCTTCTATTAAATACGTGTTCTGGTACTATTTCTGTGTTTTCCTGATTCCGAAAGGAAGTAGTTTGCAGAAAGTCAAGCCTTTCATGTTTAGTACAGTTGTTTCCCATTACATATTTCGGAGTGTTTGGAAAGGCGATAACAACTCGACCTAAACATCGATGAACACAGCCTCCCTACATCACAGACATGACACGTGTCCTGGTGTTTGTTATCATTAACTCTTTGACGACGGGCTACTTCGATCGAAGTAACAGCTGAGCTCTCACTGAGGACGGGCTACTTCGATCATAGTAACAGACGGTCTAGAGTATATAGCTCCCTCTACTTTTGATATGCTAATGAGTTAGTAGTTGCCAGTTGCTTCCCTTGTGGAGGGAACTTCCGTTGAACGCTTCAGCTACGTTTTGCCGATTTCTTTGTCTAAAATCGATGGATAAGTTCACTTGCACCCGGTTCTCAGTGATTTCACCGTGGCAGCCCTAAGCCAGCAGGAGAGCTCAGCTGTGGCAAGTGCAGTCACAATAGAGTTAAAGTTAAAAGCCAAGCCGATTGTATGGAGCCAGCCAGCGAGACAGTCAAAGACAGAGACAGAGACAAAGAGACAGACAGACAGAAAGAGAGCTAGAAAAAGTGAGAGACTGAGAGACAGAGAGACAGACAGAGGGAAAGAGAGAGAAAGAGCACATAAAGAAAATGCTATTGTAACAAACACGACACAATCAGAAACGAGAAGAAAAACCAGAACGAAACACATTCACAAAATATTCTCTTGACAAACTCCCACATCGACTTATATTGATTAGCTCTAACTCTTTTCTCTCACACCTTTTGTTCTTATTATCTATATTTCCTCTGTCTTTCCCTTTTTTTATCATTTGGAAAACCCCAGTATTGGCTATCTCTCTTCACTCTTGATTAAACCCCTTGCATAAATCAACATCAAAGGGCGATCAAGCTGGACGTCCTCAGGAGCAGCAAACTATAGAGATGTATGGCAGCACAGAAAGAGTGGAGGAAAGACTCTTGGTCGAAGCTATGAGTTCCGATTGAGACACAAAGAGACGCCAGCAAGCAATGTGACTGGTAAAAAAAAAAAAAAAGAAAAGAATAAAGAACATGAGACAGGATGAATGACTGCAAGAAAGAAAGAAGAACAGAATAAAAAATATACAGAGGAGAGATGCTAGATGGGAATATAAAATAGGGAAAAGAGAGACAGACAGAAAAGGAAGAAAACCTGGCCATCTTGCAAGCAAGTGATCAAAAACAGACAGACAGACAGACAGACAGATAGACAGATATACATACAGACAAACAAAAGAAAGGAAGAAAGAAAAAAAGGAAAGAAAAAAGAAAAGAAAGGAAGAAAGACAGAAAAATGAAAGAAAGATGGAAAGAAAGAAAACAAAAAGAATGAAAGAAAGAAATACAGACAGACAGAAAGAAAGAAAGAATGAAACAATGAAAGAAAGAAAGAAAGAAAGAAAAGAAAAGAAAAGAAAGAAAGAAAGAAAAAAAACAAAGGTAAAAAAATATATCAGTCAAGCAATTCTGGAAAAAAAAAACTCACTTGTTTCTTTATTTCCTTTACTGCATCATTTACAGTTCTTAAGTCAGGCAAAAACAAATCTAGGTGAGACAAGTCGCTTTCAATTCCTATTGAAATTATGCTCGTAACTCAACTGAACACAGGGGACATTTCAAGGCTATCAGACAGGAGACATAGACAGAGAGGCAGTCAACAATCACAATCATAATATAATGTATAATCCATTCTCACACACGCCACTGTGTACTCACTGCACATAAACCCACCAGCTGGTATATCATTTCAGTAAGCGACTGTATCTTATGACTAGACATGGCACAGAGGTGGACTTGTCGCCTTCTGGTTGGCTTGCACGAGTTTGAGCTCAACTAGAAGACTGTGCGTATGAACTCTAGTCTGCCCAGCTGTGAAGTGGTAGCTTACCAGCTGAGGGTTGGGCAAAATAAAGCAGCGAAGAAGAAGACTTATCTACTGCCATTATAATTGTAAAATGTCCGCTCCTTCATAGCTCTTAGATTCTTGTGCCATAATCATTTTAAGTCATCTTGACAATCTGAAGCTGAAACTGGGAGGCAACATTTTGATGGGAATTTGTTTGTTTGTTTGTTTGTTTGTTTGTTTCTTGCTTTCTTTCTTTCTTTCTTTCTTTCTTTCTTTCTTTTTTTCTTTCTTTCTTTCTTTCTTTCTTTCTTTCTTTCTTGACAGTTTTCAGTTTCTCAAGATGACATCTCCGCACTGGGCACAAAGTCAAACAGAGAGCTATTGAAGTAGATTATCTTTTTTTTACAAACATTAACAAGGCAATTGCTTTTTTCTTATATGTGTGACCCGTTTTCACGAAATGAGTCTTAACTGGAAGGCAGCAAAAAGCATAGAGGCCCGGAAAAGGTGTGATGGGTCGATTTTGTCAATTTTTACTTTTCATCAAAAATGGAATGTTTAATCTTTGAATTACATGTACATGCACTCAGCACTTTATAATTCAAACGGAAAATGTGTTCAAAATGCGTTTTAACCAGATAACGCATGGTTTTTGTGTAAAAAAAAATATACAAACTTAAATAACAAGATAATTACAGTATATTTTCACACCAAATTTTGTGTGCTATTGTGGCATGATATGTTTTAACATGGTACACAATTTGGTAAATTTGGTAAAGTAGAAATACCTGTTGCTAAGGTAAAACTTCACTGAAGTGGTAAACATTTTAAAACTTGATTTTCTCAAAATGGTTGTTTGCTACGTTACACACTTCAAACACCCATAACTTCCTTATTTTTAGGAGTAGAATAATAAATTTCATATGAAAAGAAAGTTAATAATCTGGACATTTTGAAAAGCATAATGTCCTAAAATCTATTACTATCACCTTAGGACTCAGTTTGTTAAAACGGGTCACATAATTATGTTGTTATTGGTAAATTTATTGTCATTATAGGACGTGGTGTTGATGCTAGTGTAAGCATATGTAAAACAAATATGACAGAAATCATCGGTGTGGGAATATCATTTTCTATATGTCTTATGCAAGCATCTGCGTGCCTGCAAGGGACTGCCTGTATGTGTATATGATTTCAGACAACCATGAAATATGGCCAGACTAGTCTCCAGCTACTGTCACGACTAGCGAGACAGTATGCATTGACAAGGTCAATAACTGTCGAATGTTCTTCGACCGTACATGATCTCTAATTGCAGTCTTAAGTCGATGCTCATTAGTCGGGACTGACTAGGTAGGGGGCGCACACCCACGTATGGACACTCATGAACACATGCAGACACAGACACTGACACTGACACAGAAACAGACAGAGTATGTCTATGTCTGTGTGTGTGTGTGTGTGTGTGTGTGTGTGTGTGTGTGTGTGTGTGTGTGTGTGTGTGTGTGTGTGTGTGTCTGTCTGTCTGACTGTGTGTGTGTGTGTGTGTGTGTTGTGTGTCTGGTGTGTGTGTGTGTCTGTCTATCTGTGTCTGTGTGTGTATGTGTCTATGTGTGTGTGTGTGTGTGTGTGTGTGTGTCTGTCTGTCTGTCTGTCTATGTCTGTGTGTGTCTGTGTGTGTCTGTGTCTGTGTTATGTGCATGACGGAACTGTCTTAACTAATCTCTTGTCGTTATGTCAAAATAGTAATGTTTCGCTAAATAAAATGAACAGTCTTACAACACATTTTTTCGTTAGAAACAGAACTCGACTTCAAATTGGATCTACTTCTGTTTTGTGTCTTTGTTTGTTACTTTGAATATTCTGTAAAATACCAATATTGGTGCTTTATGGTTTGAACAAAATGTATTTGGTATGGTAGACATGGAACTGACTGGGATTGAAATGTGCATATTTTATTCAATATCTCTGACACAGATGGCTAAATTACAGGTTAAAGAAATACTTTAATATCATTTGTCCACTGGAGGAATGAATCCAGATAGGAACAAAATGACTTATAATCCTTTTAACAGGGAAGTGGGTACAAAAGCAAAGCAAAGAAACAAAGGGCACTTTGTTCAGATAGTGGTGACTTAACATTCCTGATTGACAAAAGAATATCTTAACACAGGATCAAAACAATTAATTCTGTTCCATCTTTCTTTTTCCCCCCTAAATTCCAAAAAAAGGAAATTTTTCAGGGATACACTTAATAACATTATTATTTACAGTTTGATCTAAAATGTACTATTACTTCAAATATATAACATATTTTTAAATCTGTCATTTTACTTCAGTCAAAAAACCCACTGAACTTCTGTTCTTTATTTCTGATATTCGTTACCTTATAGAATGTTCAAACAATCTGTTTGAAAGTCTCCAGAACTTTGCCTCAAGCTAACTGTTCTATTTCAACACAGCCATGAAATATCAACAGTGTTAATGTAAGAATAACATTAACAAAATGAAATAAAATCGATCAGAAGACTAAGAAATGTCTCCATGTTCCTCACCACTTTTCCATTAGTGAACTGAAGTTTACTCATCCTCGATGGACAAGAAGAGTACAGTATGAAATGACTTGATTTATAAAGGAATTACTCGCAGAGTTCTATACGCTTTGACCTCTCACGAAGTCTTCTTCAGGAGACATAATGACTGTATGTGTGGCTCTGTCAGCATTCATTCTAAGGAAGATCTGACGAGAGGCTGAAAAATAAACAGCTCTGCAAACAACTGACTCAAGTAAAGATCAAATCATTTCAAACAAAAATATGATGGAGTCAGATATCTATATATATACCTAGAAGCAAAAATCGATGTTGGCTGCCTCACATATTCAATAATTTGACACAGGGTCTTATTTCTCTGTGTTTATCTGTCTATGTCTGTGTCTGTGTGTGTCTCTCTCTGTCTGTGTGTGTCTCTCTCTGTCTGTGTCTCTGTGTGTCTCTCTGTAT
>JAPXFY010000013.1:8081237-8108737 GCA_030674185.1 Monoplex corrugatus | reverse complement strand
ATAGTTTCCTTGTGTAAACATCTTTGGTAAGAAATAACGAAGCTTTCTGCAGTAAAACAAACAGTGATACAATGTGAATTGTTCACCGCAAATACATAAAACGTTTTTACAATATTTAGTTTTCAAAGCGTTCATTTGAATACGAAAATATGTGGTAACAATTGATCTCAAATGATATAACGAAGAATACTGATTTTTTTTACAGATATTTTGAACTGAAAGTTTGATTCTTTTTTGGGACACACATTTTTCACTTAAATGTTCATGAAATCGAATCCATGATGCTAATTCTAGCGAGTTGTAAGCTTCATTTACCGAGGTGTTAACATGTAATTCTATGGAATTTTCAGAATGGAGGGCACCGGATTTAGCTGCTCTGTCAACTACGTTGTTGCCTTGAAGACCAACGTGAGAAGGCACCCAGCATAAACTGATTTCCGAGCCATTTATCTTTAAACAGTGTATTAGATGATTTGCCTCAATTATTAAATCAGGTCTTGTGTCTGTATCAAAAGACTGTAAGGCATATAATACATATTTTGAATCAACAAAGAGAACTACTTTGAAAGACACAGGCCGAAGGCTTATTAAATAATGCAACGCTTGAACAACAGCGACCAGTTCTGCTGTATATATATAGATACATTTGTCCCAATGAAAAAAGACTTTTTAATGTTAAATTCTGGAACATAAAACGCTGCTCCAGCGCTCTGATTTGCTAAGACTGACCCATCGGTAAAAATGTGGAGGTGGGTACGGTACTTTTCATCGATGTGTTCACAAGCTGTGGATAGCGTAATGTTGACATTATCATCTTTTTTAACGTCTGCATAATCGAGATCAAACGTGGCCTTTAGCATTTCCCATGTAGGGATAGGCGTTAACGTTGGTTTCTCGGCTATTTCATCCATTGTTATGTTGGATTGTTTGATCAGGTCAGATATGTAAGTTGCGGTTGTAATTTGTGATGAAATGTTTTTTGCTCGTTTTGGAAAGTCAATATCAGACCTGATTTTAATTTCTTTGCTCACAAAATTATTCGCTTGTGAAGTAGTTCTAATTGCAAACTTTGCTGTAGCTAGCTCACGATGGTTGTTTAGAGGTAGAATTCCAGCTGCTTTGTACGTTACCAGAGTAGAAGCATGAGTTGGTACACCTAGTGTGTTGTGTGTGTTGTGTGTGTGTGTGTGTGTGTGTGTGTGTGTGTGTGTGTGTGTGTGTGTGTGTGTGTGTGTGTGTGTGTGTGTGTGTGTGTGTGTTGTGTGTGTGTGTGTGTGTGCATGTGTGTGTGTGTGTGTGTGTGTGTGTGTGTGTGTGTGTGTGTGTGTGTGTGTGTGTGTGTGTGTGTGTGTGTGTGTGTGTGTGTGCAAGCAATAGATTATGAAAGTCATGTCTGTGACTAACGTATGAAAACAATGAAAGCAACCTGCATGTACGCCTATCAAAGACAGTGTATGTAGACTATGCAGTACCATACTGTCTACAGAGTGCATGCAACGCACTATGCAATCTTTCTTTCAAGAAAAACACAGGATGAATTGGGGAATAAAACAAAGCAAAACAAAAACAGTTCCCTTAACGCAACACATCTTTGTAAAAACAGTCATAAGCTTCATTAACGAACAAAACAAAAACAAACAAAAACAAAACAAAAACTTTAAGCATACCGACTCATGAGTACGTCCTGCTGACTCTATTAATACGTAAAATCGTCAACACTGATGTCTGTTACGCAGACACACATTTCCCCTATGATTTTTCATTTCTTTTCTTCTTCTATTTTTTCCCATTTTTTTCCCATATACGTAAAACCTTTTCAAAGGTACCCATGTTGAATAATACTGTAATACGTCCAGCGCTTAGATTTGATTTTATCAAGATTTTGCGCTATATAAATATTGTAATTATTATTATTATTATTATTATTATTATTATTATTATTATTATTATTATTATTATATGAACAATGGATGCAGTGGATTTTTGTTTTTTGTTTTGTTTTGTTTTGGCTGCACAGAAGTCTGTAATAAGAAAGTGGGTGCTATAAAATTGTGTTTTTTATTTTATTTTATATATAAAGAGATATAACAGAATAGCTTGACACTTTTCTTTTTCCCCACAGTGAGAAAATCTCCAACTTTCATGCAGATGGAGTGAAGTTTCTCTCTCAAGTTGTGTCTGAATGTGCAGCTTATACAAGAACTTACCTCCTCAGTTTAAAGCGTCTTTGGGATTGCCTTTTTTTTATGGACGTCAAATATTTCCATGTGAAAATCTCCATGTTTTTCAAATAAGTGGTTAAGAGCCATTTGACTCAGCAGTTGCTAAATACATTTCATTGGCACGATCTTCGAGGATCTTAATGTCAGTGAAAGACTTGAATAGAAGCAATGGCTTGAAAATGAGTGGGGGAGGAAAGTGTTTTAATCTCTGTCTGTCTGTATGTCTCCTGTCTCTCTCTCTCTCACTCTCTCTCTCTTTCTCTCTCTCTCTCTTTCTCTCTCTCTGTCTAGTCTGTCTGTCTGACTGCCTATCTGCCTCTCTCTCTCTCTCTCTCCCCTTCTTCTTCTTCTTCTTCTTCTTCTTCTTCTTCTTCTTCTTCTTCTTCTTCTTCTTCTTCTTCTTCTTCTTCTTCTTCTTCTTCTTCTTCTTCTTCTTCTTCTTCTTCTTCTTCGTCTCTTCTTCTTCTTTCTTCTTCTTCGTCTTCTTCGTCTCTTCTTCTTCTTCTCTCTTCTTCTTCTTCTTCCTTCTTCTTCTCTTTCTTCTTCTTCTTCTTCTTCTTCTTCTTCTTCTTCTTCTTCGTCTTCTCTTCTTCTTCTTCTTCGTCTTCTTCTTCTTCTTCTTCTTCTTCGTCTTCTTCTTCTTCTTCTTCTTGTCTTCTTCTCTCGTCTTCTTCTTTTCTCTTCTTCTTCTCTTCTCTTCTTCTTTCTTCTTCGTCTTCTTCTTCTTCTTCTCTTCTTCTTCTTCTTCTTCTCTTCTTCTTCTTCTTCTTCTTCTTCTTCTTTCGTCTTCTTCTTCTTCTTCTTCGTTTCTTCTTCTCTTCTTCTTCGTCTTCTCTCGTCTTCTTCTCTTCTTCTTCTTCTTCTCTTCTTCTCTCTTCTTTCTTCTTCTTCTTCTTCTTCTTCTTCTTCTTCTTCTCTTCTTCTTCTCTTTCTTTCTTCTTCTTCTTCTCTCTTCTTTTTCTCTTCTTTCTTCTTCTTCTCTTCTTCTCTTCTTCTTTTTTTCTTTCTTCTCTTCTTCTTCTCTTCTTTCTTCTTCTTCGTCTTCTTCTCTCTTCTTCTCTTCTCTCTTCTTCTTCTCTTCTTCTTCTTTTCTTCCTCTTTTTCTTCTTCTTTTCTTTCTCTTTCTGTCTTCTTCTTCTTCTTCTCTTCTCTCTTCTCTCTCTCTCGTCTTCTCTCTCTTCTCTCTCTCTCTCTCTCTCTTCTCTCTTCCTCTCTCTCTCTCTCTCTCTCTCTCTCTCTCGTCTCTCGTCTTGTTTTGTTGTGTCTCTGCTTCTCGTCGTCTTCGTCTTTGTCTTCTTCGTCTCTCTTCGATTCTTCGTCTTCGTCTTCTTCTTCTTGTCTCTTCGTCTCTTCGTCTTCTTCTTCTCTGTCGTCTTTCGTCTTCTTCTCTTCTTCTCTTCTTCTCTTGTCTTCTGTCTTCTCTTCTTCGTCTCTTCTTTCTTCTGTCTTCGTCTTCTTCTGTTCTTCGTCTGTCGTCTTCTGTCTTCTTCTCTGTCGTCTCTCCTTCTTCGCTTCTTCGTCTTCTTCGCTTCTCTTCTCGTCTTCGTCTCTCGTCTCTCTTCTCGTCTCTCTTCTCGGTCTTTTTCTTGTGAAAGTAGTAGACATCAGCGTGGTCTTCGTGACCATATACAGACAGTCGTCAAAGATTCTATCTTTCATTCGTTATATCTCTCTTCAACAGATAACTTAGAAAATACATTGATTTATGACCCTTTTCGTTTACATCTAAAAGTGGAGGTTTTGTAGTGTCTTCTCCGATTCCTTTTCTTTATCTCTATATTAACGTCTACACTGTCTCGTCTATCTCTTTCTCTGTCTCATCCTTCGTTCTTTCTTCTCTTTTCGTTCTTATCTCTTCTTTGTTCTTCTTCTTCTGTTCTTCTCTCGTTCTTCTCTCTTCGTCTTCGTACGTCTTCTTCTTTCTCTCTTCTTCTCTCTTCTTCTTCCTCTCCCTTCTTCTTCTTCATCTCTCTCTCTTTCGTCTTCTTCTCTTCTTCTTCCTTCTTCTTCTTCTTCTCGTCTTCAACGTCTTCTTCTTCTTTGTCTTCTGTTCTCTTCCCCCCCCCCCCCCCCCCCCCCCCCCCCCCCCCCCCCCCCCCCCCCCCCCCCCCCCCCCCCCCCCCCCCCCCCCCCCCCCCCCCCCCCCTTTTTTTTTTTTTTTTTTTTTTTTTTTTTTTTTTTTTTTTTTTTTTTTTTTTTTTTTTTTTTTTTTTTTTTTTTTTTTTTTTTTTTTTTTTTTTTTTTTTTTTTTTTTTTTTTTTTTTTTTTTTTTTTTTTTTTTTTTTTTTTTTTTTTTTTTTTTTTTTTTTTTTTTTTTTTTTTTTTTTTTTTTTTTTTTTTTTTTTTTTTTTTTTTTTTTTTTTTTTTTTTTTTTTTTTTTTTTTTTTTTTTTTTTTTTTTTTTTTTTTTTTTTTTTTTTTTTTTTTTTTTTTTTTTTTTTTTTTTTTTTTTTTTTTTTTTTTTTTTTTTTTTTTTTTTTTTTTTTTTTTTTTTTTTTTTTTTTTTTTTTTTTTTTTTTTTTTTTTTTTTTTTTTTTTTTTTTTTTTTTTTTTTTTTTTTTTTTTTTTTTTTTTTTTTTTTTTTTTTTTTTTTTTTTTTTTTTTTTTTTTTTTTTTTTTTTTTTTTTTTTTTTTTTTTTTTTTTTTTTTTTTTTTTTTTTTTTTTTTTTTTTTTTTTTTTTTTTTTTTTTTTTTTTTTTTTTTTTTTTTTTTTTTTTTTTTTTTTTTTTTTTTTTTTTTTTTTTTTTTTTTTTTTTTTTTTTTTTTTTTTTTTTTTTTTTTTTTTTTTTTTTTTTTTTTTTTTTTTTTTTTTTTTTTTTTTTTTTTTTTTTTTTTTTTTTTTTTTTTTTTTTTTTTTTTTTTTTTTTTTTTTTTTTTTTTTTTTTTTTTTTTTTTTTTTTTTTTTTTTTTTTTTTTTTTTTTTTTTTTTTTTTTTTTTTTTTTTTTTTTTTTTTTTTTTTTTTTTTTTTTTTTTTTTTTTTTTTTTTTTTTTTTTTTTTTTTTTTTTTTTTTTTTTTTTTTTTTTTTTTTTTTTTTTTTTTTTTTTTTTTTTTTTTTTTTTTTTTTTTTTTTTTTTTTTTTTTTTTTTTTTTTTTTTTTTTTTTTTTTTTTTTTTTTTTTTTTTTTTTTTTTTTTTTTTTTTTTTTTTTTTTTTTTTTTTTTTTTTTTTTTTTTTTTTTTTTTTTTTTTTTTTTTTTTTTTTTTTTTTTTTTTTTTTTTTTTTTTTTTTTTTTTTTTTTTTTTTTTTTTTTTTTTTTTTTTTTTTTTTTTTTTTTTTTTTTTTTTTTTTTTTTTTTTTTTTTTTTTTTTTTTTTTTTTTTTTTTTTTTTTTTTTTTTTTTTTTTTTTTTTTTTTTTTTTTTTTTTTTTTTTTTTTTTTTTTTTTTTTTTTTTTTTTTTTTTTTTTTTTTTTTTTTTTTTTTTTTTTTTTTTTTTTTTTTTTTTTTTTTTTTTTTTTTTTTTTTTTTTTTTTTTTTTTTTTTTTTTTTTTTTTTTTTTTTTTTTTTTTTTTTTTTTTTTTTTTTTTTTTTTTTTTTTTTTTTTTTTTTTTTTTTTTTTTTTTTTTTTTTTTTTTTTTTTTTTTTTTTTTTTTTTTTTTTTTTTTTTTTTTTTTTTTTTTTTTTTTTTTTTTTTTTTTTTTTTTTTTTTTTTTTTTTTTTTTTTTTTTTTTTTTTTTTTTTTTTTTTTTTTTTTTTTTTTTTTTTTTTTTTTTTTTTTTTTTTTTTTTTTTTTTTTTTTTTTTTTTTTTTTTTTTTTTTTTTTTTTTTTTTTTTTTTTTTTTTTTTTTTTTTTTTTTTTTTTTTTTTTTTTTTTTTTTTTTTTTTTTTTTTTTTTTTTTTTTTTTTTTTTTTTTTTTTTTTTTTTTTTTTTTTTTTTTTTTTTTTTTTTTTTTTTTTTTTTTTTTTTTTTTTTCTTTTCTTCTTCTTGTCTCTTCTTCTTCTTCTTGTCTTCTTCTCTCTTCTTCTTCTTCTTCTTCTCTCTGTCTGTCTGTCTGTCTGTCTGTCTCTGTCTGTCTGTCTATCTCTCTGTATGTCTGTCTGTCTGTCTGTCTCTCTCTCTGTATCTCTGTCTGTCTGTCTGTCTGTCTGTCTGTCTGTCTCTCTCTGTCTGTCTCTCTGTCTCTCTCTCTGTCTCTCTCTCTGTCTCTCTCTCTCTCTCTCTCTCTCTCTCTCTCTCTCTCCTCTCTCTCTCTCTCTCTCTCTCTCTCTCTTGTTCTTGATGAAAGGGAAAGGGATAGACACAAGCGTGGTGTTCGTGACCAGAAATATACAGACAGTGTCAGAAAGGATTAAGTTCTGATCTTTCATTTTGATGGATGGCTGCTATTATCAAACAGAAAACTGTGAGAAAAACATGTGATTTATGAGCCCTTTTCTTTAACATCTAAAAGATGGAAGGTTTTGTAGAGAGTAAATAAAAACCAAAACCGATTCACTTTATCTTTATCTCTGAGTATTGAAAACATGTATAACGAACATGTCTCTGTGGACAGATTGAAGCACCCATGTCCCCAAACACACCATTTCGTTGCTGAGGTGCAGCGCTTAATGGTGTAGCTGTGTCGCTGTAATGTCACAGCTACTTAACATTTGGATTCTGTTTTTTTGAAGACCTGTATCGTTAGACAAACTCCACGACGTGAGTTAACATCCCTGCGGTGAATAATGAAGACAGTATTAGAAAGACTACTTTCATGCACTGTTATATCTCCCTTCAACACATGCAAACTAACACACAGACAAACATACAAACTAAGAAAGAAGACTATAAACAGACAAACAAAACCAGGGAGGTACAGTGGATGTAACAGTGCTGTTCCATCCCTCTTTTATTTAAACAAACAAGCAAAGAAACAAGCAAACAAAGATGTGTACATATCTCTTTGTCTGTCTGTTACACAATTAACCAATTTCTTTTCTTTTCTTCTTTTTTTATTTATTTATTTGTCTCTTTAAGCAGTGCTGCCTTACTTAAATTTGTTTCTTTCACATTGCGTTCTAGATCAGGCAATTTATTGTCGAGTAAAACATCTTCCACGTTCGCTTGTTTTTGTCTTTTTGTTTGGTTTTGTCTTTATAAAGGATGCAATCTAGCTTCCCCTTCTCTAGGGGCTTGAATGATATACACACATTGCTTTATTCAGTAATATACTTCATGTTAGTTGGTCTCCTAATCTTATATATGTAGAAAAGAAAGAAGTGTTCTCTACGGCTTCCCTTTTTGTTCTTTTATTTCTCATTATACATGTAAAAATACACAAATGGTACCTATGTTGAATAATGATAACAATAATAATGATAACAATAATGATAGTAATAATAATAATAATAATAATAATAATAATAATAATAATATAATAATAATAATAATAACAATAAATAATAATAATAATAATAATAATAATAATAATAATAATAATAATAATAAAAATAAAAATAATGATGATGATGATGATGATGATGATGATGATGATGATGATGATGATGATGATGATGATGATGATGATGATGATGATGATGATGATGATGATGATGGCAATAATAACATTAATAATAACGACAACAACAACAGTAATGATAATATAATAATAATAATAATAATAATAATAATAATAATAATAATAATAATAATAATAATAATAATTGTAAATAATGATAATAATGATGATGATGATGATAATAATAATAATAATAATAATAATAATAATAATAATAATAATAATAATAATAATAATAATAATAATAATAATAATAATTAATAATAATATATTTGTGGTGACCAGAAGATGTGCCATTTTAACTTTTTCAGCTACACAGAGATTTGTAATTAAGAACGTGTGTGACATAAAACATGTATCATGTTTTTTTTTATATGAAAAGGGAAATTATACAATGGCGTGATTATCTTTTTCCCCCACAGTAAGAAAATCTCCATCATTCATGCAGACAGGGTGAATTATCTCCCTCAAGTTGTGTGTGAATGTCAAACCTATTCAATGTTTATCTTCTCTGTTTAAAGTGCTTTTAAGATTGCCTGCTTCTATAGACATCAAATATTTCCATGTGAAAATGTTCATTTATTTCAAATAATGTATTAATTAAGGACCGTTTGAATAAGCAGTTGCTAAATACATTTCATTAGCATGCACTGCAAAGACATTAATGTCAGTGATAGAGTTAGATTAAAGCAATGGCATCTGTAAGAGTGGGGTAGGAGTGTTTTCTAATGTCCATCTGTCTGTCTTTCTGTCTGTGTGAGTGCGTGTTTGTCTGCCTGTCTGCCTGTCTCTTTTTGCCTGTCTGTGTGTCTGTGTGTATGTCTGTTGGTCTGTCTTTCTGTTTGCCTCTCTCTGTCTGTCTGTCTTTGTCTGTCTGTCTGTCCATCTATCTGTCTCTGTCTCTCTGTCTCTATCTCTCTGTTGCTCTCTGTCTCTCTGTGTGTCTCTCTGTCTTTCTGTCTCTGTCTCTGTCTCTCTCTCCCTCTGTCTCTCTCTGTCTCTCTCTGTCTCTCTCTGTCTCTCTCTGTCTCTGTCTCTTTCTCTCTCTGCCTGTGTCTCTGTCTCTGTCTGTATGTCTGTCTGTCTCTCTGTCTCTGTCTCTGTCTCTGCCTCTGTCTCTCTCTCTCTCTCTCTCTCTCTCTCTCTCTCTCTCTCTCTCTCTCTCTCTCTCTCTTTCGTGTTCTTGATGAAAGGGAAAGGGATAGACACAAGCGTGGTGTTCGTGACTAGAAATATACAGACAGTGTCAGAAAGGATTAAGTTCTGATCTTTCATTTTGATGGATGGCTGCTATTATCAAACAGAAAACTGTGAGAAAAACATGTGATTTATGTGCCCTTTTCTTTATCATCTAAAAGATGGAAGGTTTTGCAGAGAGCAAATAAAACCCAAAACCAATCCACTTTGTTTTCATTTCTGAGTATTGAAAACACGTCTACTTAATCTATCTCTGTGGACAGATAGGAGCATCCATGTCTCCATACACATCACCTCTTTGCTAGGGTACTGTGCTTAATGGTGAATCTGTGTTGCTGCGATGTCACAGCGACTTAACATTCGAATTCTGTTTTTTAAGGACCTGTATTGTTAGACGAACTCCACGACGTGACTGCACATTCCTGCATTGAATAATGAAGACAGTAATTGAAAGACTACTTTCATGTACTGTTTCATCTCCCTTAAAAATAAACAAACAAACAAACACTCAATCAAAGAAACAAACAAACAAACTAACTAAACAAAACGAAAACCAACGAAAAAAAGCAACAAACAAACAAAAACATAAACAAATAAGCAACCAACTAAAGAAAGAAAGAAAGACACAAACAACAAGAACAAACAAACAATCAAACAAACAAACAAACAAACAAACAAACAAACAAACAAACAAATAAAAAAGCAGTGAGGTAGGGTGGATGTAACAGTGCTTCATACTAAATAGAGAAAAGTGCGAACTCGTCTGTTCGTCTGTGTGTGTAACAGAATTGTCCAATTTCCTGTCTGTCTTGTTTATTCATTTCTTATATAATTGAATATATTTTATTACTTTTTAACAGCATTGTCTTATTTAAAGGCATTGGTTTCATTTTACATTCTAGACTGCACAATGCATTATGTCAAGTAAAACGTCTGTTATGTTTGCTTTTGTTGTCTTTCTGTTTGCTCGTTTCACTGGACAGGAGACAATCTCACTTTTCCCTCTCTGGGGCTGGAACAATATACCTACATTTATTTTATTTGATAATGCAATCCTTGGTAGTCATTTCTTTGTATTAAAAAACAGCTGTTTGCTTGATTTCATCGGATGTCTTCAGATTGATTGATACAAATTTTGAAATGTTCTGCAAATTGTTTTTGTTCTCAAACTTGTAACTAGCTTGGCATCCTCATATTTTTAGTCATTTATTTCATATTTCAACAGGGGTGGTAATCAAGTGGCTCAACGTTATACTTCCGCTCTGAAGATCCTAGGTTCCGATTGTCTGGACACCTCCATTTGATGGCAAATTTCCCCAATCTCCCAGGTCAACAGGTGTGGATACTTGCCAGTGTCCAAACTCCCTTCATGTGTATACGCGTGTTGAATATCAAGTATACATGCATACGATAGTGTAAGTCATGTCAGTGGCTGGCTAACGAAAAAAAAAAACAACAAAAAAAGAGAAAACAACCTGCTTGTAAACTCTTCAAAGAAAGAGTATGCAGACTGTGCAGCAGCATACTGCCCTGAAGAATGTACGCAAAACCACATACATACATTCATCCCAGAGAAACAGGAATGGTTGGTTAAAAACAACAACAACAACAACAACAACAACAACAACAACAACAAAACAGAACAAAAAACCAACAACAGAAGAAAAATGTTTCCCTCAGTACAATATTTCTAAGTAGAAACACTCATAAGCTTCATTTAAAAACTTTAAGCATAATGATCCATGATTAGGTCATCATTACGGACTTACGGCCTAAAATCCAAAATGTTCAACACTGATGTTCGTCACGCAGATACACATTTTCCCTATGGTTTTTCCTTTTTTCCCGCTTTTTTTTCCAATATACACACGAATTTTACAAAGTTACCAATGTTGAATAATGTTACAATACTTTCAGCGGTCAAGAGATGAGGCCTTTTAATTTTTTGGCTGCACGGAGATCTGTAATGAAGAAGGTGTGTGATATAAAAAAAAAAGATATGTCATTTTTATCATATTTTATCTATAAGGAGGTATTATAGAATGGCTTGATGATTTTCTTTTCCTCCACAGAGAGAAAATCTCTAACTTGCAAGTGGATGGAGAGAGGTTTCTCCCTCAAAATGTGTGTAAATGTGCAACCTACAATAAAACGTTACCACCTCTGTTTAAATGCCTTCGGGATTGCCTGCTTCTCAGGACGTCGAACATTTTCATGTGAAAATATCCATGTATTTCAAATAAAACAGTAAGAAACATCTGAATAAGCAGTTGCTAAATAGATTTCATCGACATGCACTGCAAGACGCAATGTCGGCGAAATAGATGGATAAAAGCGATGTCAGCAGTACGATTGGGGGAGGAAAGATTTTTTTATCTCCTTCTGTGTGTTTGTCAGTCTGCCTGTCTGCCTGTCTGTGTGTTGTGTGTCTGTGTGTCTGTGTGTCTGTGTGTCTGTTGTCTGTTGTCTGTTGTCTGTTATCTGTGTTTGTGTCTGTATATGTGTGTCTGTATCTGTGTCTCTCTCTTTCTATCAAACTCACACACACACACACACACACACACACACACACACACACACACACACACACACACACACACACACACACACACACACACAATCACACACAATCACACACGCACACGCACGCACACACACACACACACACACACACACACGCACAAACACACACGTACGCAACACACACGTACGCACACACACACACACACACACCACACACACACACACACACACACACACACACACACACACACACGCATGCACGCGCGCGCGCACACACACACACGCGTACATACACGCACACACACATACACACACGAATACTCACATGCACACATACGCTCACATGCACGTAATTCTTAGAAAACAAAAAAAAGTTATTTGTCTCTGCCTCTGCCCCCATGCACGCTCGGATTATGTATGTGTGTGTATATATGCTATAGCGTCTCTCATATCTTATCACAACTCACTGCCCAAAACGGTCCTCCAGGGTACACTGGGAGGCGGCAGACGAAGGGGACGACAAGCCAAATGCTGGATGGACAACATCAAAGAATGGACCAGGTTGGATGGCCCCACGCTGGTGCGACAGGCGGAGGACAGGACCGGTTGGCGACGGCTGGCTTCAAGAGTGTCTCTCATCTCTCCTCTACGCCCATCACGGGCAGGAGAATGATGATGATGATGATGATGGTGTATATATGAGTGTGTATTCGCGAGTGTGTGTGTGTGTGTGTGTGTGTGTGTGTGTGTGTGTGTGTGTGTGTGTGTGTGTGTGTGTGTGTGTGTGTGTGTGTGTGTGTGTGTGAGTGTGTGTGTGAGTGTGTGTGTGTTTGTACTTGCGAGTTGTGTGTGTGTGTGTGTGTGTGGTGGTGTGTGTGTGTGTGTGTGTGTGTGTGTGTGTGTGCACGTGTGTGTGTGTGTGTGTGCGTGTGTGTGTGTGTGTGTGTGTGTGTGTGCGCTTGCGCACATGTGTGTGTGTGTGTGTGTATGTGTGTGTGTGTGTGTGCGTGTGTGCGCGCATGCGTTTGAGTGTGTGTGTGTGTGTGTGTGTGTGTGTGTGTGTGTGTGTGTGTGTGTGTGTGTGTGGTGAGTGTGTTTGAGTGGGTGTGGGTGTGTGTATGGGTGAGGGTGTGTGTGGTTAAAAACGTAGCATCCACGTTCAACTAAAGACTAGGCAGAAAGCAGAGGATTCAATACAGTCAGTAACTCATCTCAGAAGCAGGCAAGTGAGCATGGAGGATGTTGAATGACTTCAGGAGAAGAGAAAAAAAGACGCATCAAGGATCGTTTATTCTAACATTCATCCGGTCTGGAACTCCTTTGGGAGTGTTCCTGAAACAAATTGTGTGGAAAAAACATGAAATTCAACGGTTATGTAGAATGGTTTTCTCGCAATGCCTCCACCCTTGTTAACCTTCCTAGTGGGCAAACATTCCTTGTATTTCTTTTTTCTTCAGATAATACTTTAGCAGACTCTTTTTTCTCAAACTCTATGTGTGTCTGTTTCTGTCTGCCTGTCTATCTATAAAACAGTTTAGCCGCAGTTATATTGTGCCCTACGATTCCTCAAATTGTAGCTTTTGGGAAAAGGTTTTTAAATATTTATAAACACACACACACACACACACACACACACACACACACACACACACACACACACACACACACAGATAGAGAGAGAAAGAGAGAAAGAGAGAGACAGAGACAGAGAGACAGAGACAGACATAGAGAGAGAGAGTACAAACAAAATATGTCGCTTTAGGCACATATGCATTTGCTTTTAGAATGTTCTTAACTTTATAAATGTTGTCTTTCAAAATGCTACGTGATTCTACATCTAAAAGGGTAAATTCGAAGCGAAAAAAATGAAATCTGGGTCACACATACATACACTTCTTTCAATTTCCAGAAGTTAGTTTTCTGAGTGATATGACCCCACGGGCTGAACACCCATCTAGAATTATTCTCACATCATCTTCTTCATTGGAAACTTTCTGCAAAATCATTTTGATTCCTTCTTGTGGCGTATAAATGCGTATGAAGGCACATGTCGATTTTCGTGCTGCCAGTTTGAAACTCAGATATCGTTCACCTACATCGTTTTACAAAACTCTTGAGAATTTAGCAGAAACATATTGGCGACACACGGTCTCCCAGTGGACGAAACATCAGGGGAGTTTCAGTCTTTTTCCCCTAATTTTGTATTTGGTGTTTGTTTGTGATCTTACATTCAACTTAACAAAGGCCAGTTGGCCGAAAATTTGCCCCTGTCTTGTCTTCTATTAAATACGTGTTCTGGTACTATTTCTGTGTTTTCCTGATTCCGAAAGGAAGTAGTTTGCAGAAAGTCAAGCCTTTCATGTTTAGTACAGTTGTTTCCCATTACATATTTCGGAGTGTTTGGAAAGGCGATAACAACTCGACCTAAACATCGATGAACACAGCCTCCCTACATCACAGACATGACACGTGTCCTGGTGTTTGTTATCATTAACTCTTTGACGACGGGCTACTTCGATCGAAGTAACAGCTGAGCTCTCACTGAGGACGGGCTACTTCGATCATAGTAACAGACGGTCTAGAGTATATAGCTCCCTCTACTTTTGATATGCTAATGAGTTAGTAGTTGCCAGTTGCTTCCCTTGTGGAGGGAACTTCCGTTGAACGCTTCAGCTACGTTTTGCCGATTTCTTTGTCTAAAATCGATGGATAAGTTCACTTGCACCCGGTTCTCAGTGATTTCACCGTGGCAGCCCTAAGCCAGCAGGAGAGCTCAGCTGTGGCAAGTGCAGTCACAATAGAGTTAAAGTTAAAAGCCAAGCCGATTGTATGGAGCCAGCCAGCGAGACAGTCAAAGACAGAGACAGAGACAAAGAGACAGACAGACAGAAAGAGAGCTAGAAAAAGTGAGAGACTGAGAGACAGAGAGACAGAGACAGAGGGAAAGAGAGAGAAAGAGCACATAAAGAAAATGCTATTGTAACAAACACGACACAATCAGAAACGAGAAGAAAAACCAGAACGAAACACATTCACAAAATATTCTCTTGACAAACTCCCACATCGACTTATATTGATTAGCTCTAACTCTCTTTTCTCTCACACCTTTTGTTCTTATTATCTATATTTCCTCTGTCTTTCCCTTTTTTATCATTTGAAAAACCGCAGTATTAGCTATCTCTCTTCACTCTCGATTAAACCCCTTGCATAAATCAACATCAAAGGGCGATCAAGCCGGACGTCCTCAGGAGCAGCAAACTATAGAGATGAATGGCAGCACAGAAAGAGTGGAGGAAAGACTCTTGGTCGAATCTATGAGTTCCGACTGAGACACAGAGACGCCAGCAAGCAATGTGACTGGTAAAAAAAAAACAAAAAAAAGAATAAAGAACATGAGACAGGATGAATGACTGCAAGAAAGAAAGAAGAACAGAATAAAAAATATACAGAGGAGAGATGCTAGATGGGAATATAAAAAAGAAAAAAGAGACAGACAGAAAACGAAGAAAACCTGGCCATCTTGCAAGCAAGTGATCAAAAACAGACAGACAGACAGACAGACAGACAGATAGACAGATATACATACAGACAAACAAAAGAAATGAAGAAAGAAAAAAAGGAAAGAAAGAAGAAAAGAAAGGAAGAAAGATAGAAAAATGAAAGAAAGATGGAAAGAAAGAAAACAAAAAGAATGAAAGAAAGAAATACAGACAGACAGAAAGAAAGAAAGAATGAAACAAAGAAAGAAAGACAGAAAAAAGAAAGAAACAAAAAATAAAGAAAGAAAAGAAAAGAAAGAAAGAAAGAAAGAAAGAGAAGAAAGAAAGAAAGAAAGAAAGAAAAACCAAAGGTAGGAAAATATATGAGTCAAACAATTCTGGAAAAAAATTCACTTGTTTCCTTTACAGTTCTTAAGTCGGGCAAAAACAAATCTAGTCGAGACAAGTCGCTTTCAATTCTTATTGAAATCATTCTCGTAACTCAACCGACCACAGGGACATTTCAAGGCTGTCAGACAGGAGACATAGATAGAGAGGCAGTCAACAACCACAATCATAATATAATGTACAATTCATTCTCACACACGACACTGTGCACTCACTGCACATAAACCATAATACAATGTATAATCCATTCTCACACACGACACTGTGCACTCACTGCACATAAACCATAATACAATGTATAATCCATTCTCACACACGACACTGTGCACTCACTGCACATAAACCATAATCATCATCATCATCATCAGGTGCCCTTCCACATGGCATTGGCGACCATGGACTTCCAACCATCTCTATCTCTCGTTGCCCCCAGCATCTGCCCCACCCTCTTCATCCACAGCCACTCTGCAAGTCCGTCCAGCATTCTCTCCCTGGGTCTACCTGGTGCTCTCTTTTCCTCCAGCTTTCCCATTGTGACCAGGTGCTCCAAATCCCCCTTCCTCATAAAATAGCCTATAAATGTTGCTTGTCTTTTCCTAATCTTCCTTATGAGTGATCTATTTGTGACTGCCTCCATCAAGAATGTCTCGTTTGTTTTCTTCGCTGTCCATGGAACTCTCAACATTCTTCTGAGAAACCACATCTTGGCTGCCTCGATCCTGCTCTGGCTTTGCATGCTGACTGTCCATGCCTCACATCCATACAACAGTATTGGTTCTATATAACATTCAAGGACTCTCTTTCTTATGTTAATTGATAGGCATTTGTTGGTAAGAATGCTTGTCATCTTCTTGAATGCTGTTTTGGCTTGGCCGATTCTGCCAGCTATTTCCGATGTGCATCTGCCGTCTGATGAAATAACCGTTCCCAGGTATTTGAACTTATTAACCTGTGTCAAGGTTGTGCCATTTGCTGTTATTTTGCATGAGGTGATTTCATGTTGTTTTTTTTACTGATCACCATGCTTTCTGTTTCTAGTATATTCACAAGGTTTTATAGGTCCCTTTCATTTTCTGCAATTAGCACGGTGTCACCTGCGTACCGAATGTTGTTTATCATTTTCCCTCCAACCGTTAATCCAGGGTCTTCTTCTAGGTTTCTCATGATGTTTTCGCTATATAGTGAAAACAGATCTGGTAACAAAACACAACCCTGTCTGACTCCTCTTTTGATGTTTTGATATATTAAACCATAATACAATGTATAATCCATTCTCACACACGACACTGTGCACTCACTGCACATAAACCATAACACAATGTACATGTATAATCCATTCTCACACACGACACTGTGCACTCATTGCACATAAACCATAATACAATGTATAATCCATTTTCACACACGCCACTGTGCACTCACTGCACATAAACCATAATACAATGTATAATCCATTCTCACACACGCCACTGTGTACTCACTGCACATAAACCATAATACAATGTATAATCCATTCTCACACACAACACTGTGCACTCACTGCACATAAACCATAATACAATGTATAATCCATTCTCACACACGACACTGTGCACTCATTGCACATAAACCATAATACAATGTATAATCCATTCTCACACACGCCACTGTGCACTCACTGCACATAAACCCACCAGCTGGTATGTCATTTCAGTGAGCGGCTGTATTGAATGACTAGACGTGGCACAGAAATAGACCTGTCGCCTTCTTGTCGGCTTGCACGAGTTTGAGCTCAACTAGAAGACTGTGCGTATGAACTCTATTCTGCCCAGCTGTGAAGTGGTAGCTTACCAAGGGCAAAATAAAACAGCGAAGAAGAAGACTTATGTACTGCCATTATAATTGTAAAATATCCGCTCCTTCATAGCTCTTAGATTCTTGTGCCATAATCATTTTAAGTCATCTTGAGAATCTGAAGCTGAAAATGGGAGGCAAAATTCTGATGGGAATGTGTTTGTTTGTGTTTGTTTGTTTGTTTGTTCCTTTCTTTCTTTCTTTCTTTCTTTTCTTTCTTTCTTTTTCTTTCTTTCTTTCTTTTCTTTCTTTCTTTCTTTCTTTTCTTTTCTTTCTTTCTTTCTTTCTTTCTTTCTTTCTTTCTTTCTTGACAGTTTTCAGTTTCTCAAGATGACGTCTCCGCACTGGGCACAAAGTCGAACAGAGAGCTATTGAAGTAGATTATCTTTTTTTACAAACATTAACAAGGCAATTGCTTTTTTCTTATATATGTGACCCGTTTTCAGGAAAAGCGTCTTAACTCACAGGTAGCAAAAAGCATAGAGGCCCAGAAAAGGTGTGATGGGTCGATTTTGTCAATTTTTACTTTTCGTCAAACATGGAATGTTTAATCTTTAAATTACATGTACATGCACTCAGCACTTTATAATTCAATCGGAAAATGTATTCAAAATGCGTTTTAACCAGTTAACGGCATGCTTTTTGTGTCATAAAAAAGGATATACAAATTTAAATAACAAGACGATTACAGTAGATTTTCGCATCACGTTTTGTGAGCTATTGTGGCATGATGTGTTTTACAATGGTACAAAATTTGGTAAAGATTGGTAAAGTAGAAATACATGTTGCTAGGTAAAACTTCACTGAAGTGGTGAACATTTTAAAACTTGATTTTCTCAAAATGGATGTTTGCTATGTTACACACTTCAAACACCCATAACTTCCTCATTTTTAGGAGTAGAATAATACATTTCATATGAAAAGAAAGTTAATAATCAGGACATTTTGAAAATCATAATGACCTAAAATCTATTACTATCACCTTAGGACTCATTTTGTTAAAACGGGTCACATATGTTGTTATTGGTAAATTTATTGTCATTATAGGACGTGGTGTTGATGCTAGCGTAAGCATATGTAAAACAAATATGACAGAAATCATCGGTGTGGGAATATCATTTTCTATATGTCTTATGCAAGCATCTGCGTGCCTACAAGGGACTGCCTGTATATGTATATGATTTCAGACAACCATGAAATATGGCCAGACTAGTCTCCGGCTACTGTCACGACTAGCGAGACAGTATGGATTGACAAGGTCGATAACTGTCGAATGTTCTTCGACCGTACATGATCTCTAATTGCAGTCTTAAGTCGATGCTCATTAGTCGGGACTGACTAGGTAGGGGGCGCACACCCACGTATGGACACTCATGAACACATGCAGACACAAACACTGACACTGACACAGAAACAGACATAGTATGCCTGTGTGTGTGTGTGTGTGTGTGTGTGTGTGTGTGTGTGTGTGTGTGTGTATGTGTGTGTGTGTGTGTGTGTGTCTGTCTGTCTGTCTGTCCTCTCTCTCTCTTCTCTCTTCTCTCTCTCTGTCTGTCTCTGTCTCTGTCTCTCTCTCTCTCTCTCTCTTTCTCTCTCTCTCTCTCTCTCTCTCTCTCTCTCTCTCTCTCTCTCTCTCTCTCTCTCTCTCTCGCACGCGCTGTGTGTATGTGTGTGTGTGTGTGTGTGTGTGTGTGTCTGTCTGTCTGTGTGTGTGTGTGTCTGTGTGTGTGTGTATGTGTGTGTGTGTGTCTGTCTGTCTGTGTCTGTATGTGTCTGTGTGTGTGTGTGTCTGTGTTTGTGTGTGTGTGTGTGTGTGCGTGTCTGTCTGTCTGTGTCTGTGTGTTGTGTCTATATGTGTGTGTGTGTGTCTGTCTGTCTGTCTGTCTGTCTGTGTGTGTTTGAGTGTGTCTGTGTCTGTGTATGTGTATGACGGAACTGTCTTAACTAATCTCTTGTCGTTACGTCAAAATAGTAATGTTTCGCTAAATTCAGTGAACAGTCTTACAACACATTTTTTTAGTTAGAAACAGAACTCGACTTAAAATTGGGTCTACTTCTGTTTTGTGTCTTTGTTTGTTACTCCGCATATTCTGTAAAATGCCAATATTGGTGCTTTATGGTTGGAACAAAATAACATCCCTATTTACAGTTTTATCTAAAATGTACTATTACTCCAAATGTAGAATATATTTTTAAATGTCATTTTACTTCAGTGAAAAAAAAACAACTTCCGAACTTCTGTTGTTGTTTTTTTTGGTGTTTTTGTTTGTTTGTTTGTTGTTGTTGTTTGTTTTATATTCGTTACCTTACGGAATGTTCAAACAATATGTTTGAAAGTCTCCAGAACGTTGCCTCAAGCTAACTGTTCTATTTCAACACAGCCATGAAATATCAACAGTGTTAATGTAAGAATAACACTAACAAAATGAAAAAAAAAAAATGATCAGAAGACAAGGAAATGTCTCCATAGTTCCTCACCATTTTTCCATTAGTGAACTGAAGTTTACTCATCCTCGATGAACAAGAAGAGTACAGTATGAAATGACTTGATGAATAAAGGAATTACTCATAGAGTTCTATACGCTTTGACCTCTCACGAAGTCTTCTTCAGGAGAAATAATGACTGTATGTGTGGCTCTGTCAGCATTCATCCTAAGGAAGATCTGACGAGAGGCTGAAAAATAAACAACTCTGCAAACAACTGACTCAAGTAAAGATCAAATTATTTCAAACAAAAATATGATGGAGTCAGATATCTATCTATATACCTAGAAGCAAAAATCGATGTTGGCTGCATCATAGAGTCACTAATTTGACACAAGGTCTTATTTCTCTATGTGCTTATATGTCTATGTCTGTGTCTGTGTGTGTCTCTATCTGTCTGTGTGTGTCTATCTCTGTCTGTGTCTCTGTGTCTCTGTGTGTCTCTCTATTTGCTGTCTCTTTCTCACTCTCACTCTCTCTCTCTCTCTTTTTCTCTCTCTGTCTGTCTCTGTCTCTCTGTAATATATATATATATATGTATATATATATAGATATATAGATAGGTAGATAGATATATAGATAGATGTATAGATAGATAGATAGATATACATACATACATATACATATATATATATATATATATATATATATATTTCTGTCTCTGTCCGTGTCTCTGTTTCTGTCTCTGTCTGGCTGTCTGTCTGTCTGTCTGTCTGTCTCTCTCTCTCTCTCTCTCTCTCTCTCTCTCTCTGTATCTCTCTTCTCTATGGCTCTCTTTCATTATGTCTATGATTGTCTGTCTGTCTGTCTGTCTGTCTCTGCTCTGTCTCCCCTCTTGCTTGTTCACACAAATTGAAAAACAAAAATATGAACGCACAACACACACACACACACACACACACACACCACACAAACACACATACACACACACACAATACACACACACACACAACACACACACACACACACACACTAAACACACTACACACACACACACACACACACACACACACACACACACACACACACACACACACACACACACACACACACACACACACACACACACACACACACACACGTGACGGAATTCAAGAGGGTCAACAAAGTTCCAGCAGGGCTACACATTAAGAAGTCAGAGGCTAGGACCGGTAACTCAACTTGGAGGCAGGGGATTGTATCAAAGGGACGCTAAACGGATCTAGCAGTCAAGGAAAACGTGACGTCTACACTCTCTATACTGTTTGGGTTGTTTTCTTATGTCTTGTGGATTCGTGCCTATGAAATGCTGTGAGGGAAATGCATGAAATTTGTTCAGAGCAGTTTTTTGTCCATTCCCAGGCTATGTCTCCATTCCTGCCACTACCAGTCTTTGTATACTCTGTCTTCAGTTTGTTCCCTTTAAAAGCAGGATATTGTATCTCATTTCTTCATCTTTTCATAACTTGATGCTTTTTCTGTCTCTCTGTCTCTCTATGTGTGTGTATCTCTCTCTGTGTCTGTGTGTGTCTCTCTCTGTCTCTGTCTCTCTCTATCTGCCTCTTTGCCTCTGTCTATGTATCTGTCTCTGTCTGTCTCTGTCTCTGTAACTGTGTCTGTGTCTGTGTCTGTCTCTGTCACTGTCTGTGTCTGTGTCTGTGTCTGTCTGTCTGTCTGTCTATCTGTCTCTCTCTCTGTCTCTGTGTGTGTCTTCTGTATGTCTGTCTGTCTCTCTGTCTTTATGTCCGTCTGTCTGTCTGTCTGTCTTGCAAGCTGTTTCTTTGTGCCATTCTCTCTGTCCGTCTCTCTCTCTCTCTCTCTCTCTCTCTCTATCTTTCTGTCCCTTTCTAAATGTCTGTGTCTGTCTCTCTGTCTCTCATTCTCTCTATGTCTCTCTCTCTCTCTGTGTTTCTTTCTGTATCTCTATTCGTCTCTTAGTTTCTCTCTTTGCAATCTTATGAAAACTTGTATGGCGCCAAAAACACAACAAAAGGTTGAAGCAGCTCAGTGAGAATCCTATTACCCTGCGTGTCTTAGTGCACGTTGGCAAACTTGGCCAGGCGACTCCATAACTGCCCTTAATTTGTATAGGAAGTCTGTGGTTTCCGTTGTAGTGCTGCGGGCACTCATTTCTACAGACTAGTGTTCTTCCATTGTCTTGTTTTTTGTCTGACTGCAAGAATGAAAGGGAATGTAGATCAGATGAGCTGGAGGATGTGTGTGTGTGTGTGTGTGTGCGTGTGAGTGTGTGTGTGTGTGTGTGTGTGTGTGTGTGTGTGTGTGCGCGCGCGTGTGTGTGTGTGTGTGTGTGTGTGTGTGTGTGTGTGTGTGTGTGTGTGTGTGTGCATGCGTGCGTGCGTGTATATCTGTGTTGATGTGTTTCTGTGTGTGCAGGCCTGCTTACCTGGTCTTAAGTTCAAACACATAACCTGGATAAACGCAGAAGAATTCACACAGTTGATAGAACCATTCACACACAGACACATACAAACCACCACACAACACAACACACACACACACACACACACACACACACACACACACACACACACACACCCCAAAATACACACACATACAGAAAGAGAGAATGAGAGAGGGGGGGAGATAGAGATAGACAGGCAGATATAAAGAACTGAATTGAGAGAGGGGGTGGAGAAGAGAGGGAGAGAGAGAGAGATATAGAGAGACAGACAGACACAGATAGACAGACAGACAGACAGGCAGACAGAGACAAAGAGAGAGACAGATAGAGACAGAGATCCAACCAGACAGACAGACAGACAGACAGAGACACAGAAAGACAGAGAGAAGTGATCAGTATAAATTTACCTTCCTATTTCATTTCGCAATGGTGTGGATACTTGTATGGCGCCAAAAAGACGACAAAGGGTGGAAACACATCACCAGTAAATCTATTACTCTGTATGTCTTAGTGCACGTTGGCAAAATAACTTGGCCAGCTGACTCCCTTAACTGCCCTTGATTCGTCTTGTAAGTCTTTCATTTCCTCTGTAGTGCTGCGTGCATTCATTTCTACAACCTAGTGTTCTCCCATTGTCATATTTTTTCGTCAAACTGCAAAAAAGAAATGGGATGTCAATCAGATCTATGGATATCTGTGTGTGTGTGTGTGTGTGTGTGTGTGTGTGTGTGTGTGTGTGTGTGTGTGTGTGTGTGTGTGTGTGTGTGTGTGTGTGTGTGTGTGTGTGTGTGTGTGTGTGTATTATATGTGCGTATATATATATATATATATATATATATATATATATATATATGTGTGTGTGTGTGTGTGTGTGTGTGTGTGTGTGTGTGTGTGTGTGTGTGTGTGTGTGTTTATTTGTGTGTGTGTGTGTGCTTTGCGGGGGAGGGGAGAGGTGTGCGTGTGTGTATTATACAGCCGTACTTGAAAGACATCTTCGAATGTAACCAATGCGCCGAATTTGATATTAGCACGTTTGGTAGGACTGGATCAGAAACAATGAACATTTGCAAGAAAGGAGATTGGCCGAGATGTATCTGGACTTTCGATTATGCAAGTACAGATTCAGACATTAACAAAGACTTTGTTTCCATAAAAGTTCAAAATTTGCAGAAACAATGTAATGTATGGCATGAATGTAGTGTGACTTGAGCAGTAGACATTTAGAGGATGACTCTAATAAAATATGAACTGCAGTTTGACTGATCAGCTGATGTGCATTATCCTGTGCATTTAAATTTTAAAAAAAACGATCTTTTTTGGGTCGACTTTGAACGAGCTTTGAAGCTGAGGGTAATAACAAAAAACAAAACAAAAAAGAATAATAATAACGTTAGTTTGATTCACCCCGTTTTGTTGTTGTTGTTGTTGTTTGTTGTTGTTGTTGTTATTGTTATTGTTGTTGTTGTTGTTGTTATGTCAGAAATCACGGGAATGACATGGCAAGCTAGGATGGTTTTCATAGAGGTGAGAGAGAGAGTGAGTGTGTGTGTGTGTGTGTGTGTGTGTGTGTGTGTGTGTGTGTGTGTGTGTGTGTGTGTGTAAGTATGTGTGTATGTGTGTGTGTGTGTGTGTGTGTATGTGTGTATGTGTGCGGGAACGTGTGCGGGAACGTATGCGTGAGTGCATGCATGCGTGCGCGTGTGTGTGTATGTGTGTGCGCGAGCGTGCGCGCGTGTCTGTGTGTTAAGTCGCGTGTGTGTTCGTCTTGTGTAAGTCTGTATGTCAGTTTGTTTGTCTTGTCTGGCCACGTATTGCCCTGTCTGACTGACCCACACTTGACACACCATTAGTGGTCTGGTAAGATCCAAATACCAATGGAAACGTTGACCTATAAGCTGACACTGTCCCGCCAGCACCCACCATCTACAAGCGACTGGGGGTGGGAAATAATCTATAACTGTCAACATTTTTCATGTCTGGCCAGCCCCATGGATGAAACCAGATTATGTCCTACAAAACAAACAAACAAACAAACAAACAAACAAACAAACACAGAAACAAACAAATAAACAGAAAAACAAACACAAAAAAACAAACAAACAATCACATGAACAAACAAACAGACAAGGAACAAATACAGAAACAAACAAACAAATAATTACATACACAAACAAACAAACGATCAAACAGACACACAGATAAACAGACAAACTGACAAACAAACAAACGAACAAACAAAGAAAACAAAGGCAAAAAATATTTCTTTAGTGTAAGCAATTTCATCGCTGAATATATCAATTTACATTTTATTTCTTCTTTTTTTTTGTGTGTGTGTTTGTTTGTTGTTTTCTACAGCCCATGATTTATAGAGAGCCTTGTCCACAAACAGACAAACAGACAAACAAAAGACAAAAAATATCTCTAGAGTGCTAACAATTTCATTGCTGAATATGTTTGGTTTTTATTTCTTCGGGATTTTGTTTGTGTGTTTGTTTGTTGTTTTCTGCAATCCATGATTTGTAGACGACTTAGTTCACTACAAGAATCAGAGTGTTTACATATTATTTATTTGTCTTCTCTTGCTTTTATAATAATTGAAATGTGAAGCCACATAGAGACTATCAACAACGTAAACTGCTGACTAGAAGGCATATGGTGCAAAGGGCAAAACAGACACGATTCAACACACTGGACAGAACTACATTGAGGTGGTCCAGGACTTTACATATTCTGGGCAGTTCAATCAACAATTCAAGCGATATGACAAAAACAAACAAGAGGTGGGCTGATAAAATACCAGTATAAAATATAGACTAGGTAAAACATAGTCTAGGTAGGGCCTCAGGACCTGGCCAGCTCATGGGATTATGTGCAGGCTTTAAGGCATGTTCCACGGTCACCATACACGTGGCACCTGTGACGTTGGTGCATTTGGACTTCGGTCCGACTCGTTTTTCGTCCCTTTCCGAAGGACTAGACGTTGAGTTTGATTTTCCGATTAAACTGAGGAGAAAAATCAAGGCCTCAACAGGGAGCGAACGCTGGAACTTTGAGTTTAGCTATTGGCAGAATAATGTATGAACCATTCTGCCACTCTTCTCGAGAGACCTACAACTGGTGGATATACGTTGGAGTGACGTACTCAGATTATGTGATGACCGAGCTCGTTGAAGTGCTCTTGCTGCCTCATGCGTCACACGACGCCAAAAACGTCCATGTCAAAAAAGCGGTGGTGGTGATGGTTGAATGCTTGTGAGACTTCTTGACTTGTAAATGGTTCAATATAATTATTATGATGTTGATGTTTAATGTAGCAGATGCAAGTGTGTTACGGCGTGATATTGTAGTATTGTATTCGTGGTTTTTCCTTATAATTTATTGAGCCGAGTCATTGTGAAAAATGTCTTGGCAATCAAAGAAAAAAAACCACACAAACAAAACAAAACGAACAAACAGAAAAACAACAAAACAAAAGCAAAAACTAACTAAACAAAAAAACAACAACAAAAAACACATGCGATCCTATCCTGATTCTATCCCATACATAATGTGGCATATAGCTGATTGCAGCCTTCTGAATTCTGAGATCTATACTCTCTCTGTCTCTGTCCCTCTCTCTCTCTCTCTCTCTTTGTCTCTCGTTCTCTCTGTCTCTCTCTGTCTGTCTGTCTCTCTCTCTGTCTATGTCTTTTCTTCTCTCTGTCTCTCTCTCTGTCTCTCTGTCTCTGTCTCTGTCTCTGTCTCTGTCTGTCTCATTCTGTCTATGTCTCTCTCTCTCTCTCTCTCTCTCTCTCTATTTCTGTCAATGACTGTCTGTCTGTCTCTGTCTCTTTCTCTCTCTGTCTCTTTCTCTCTCTGTCTCTCTATGTCTGTCTATCTCTGTCTGTCTGTCTCTGTCTCTGTCTCTGTCTCTGTGTCTCTGTGTCTCTCTCACTATCTCTGTCTCTGTCTTTATCTCTATCTCTATCTCTGTCTGTCTGTCTGTCGGTCGGTCGGTCTGTCTGTGTGTGTGTGTGTGTGTGTCTCTCTGTCTCTCTCTCTCTGTCTCTCTGTCGCTCTCTCTCTATCTCTCTCTCTGTCTCTCTCTCTCCTCTCTCTCTCTCTCTCTCTCTCTCCTCTCTCTCTCTCTCTCTCTCTCTCTCTCTCTCTCTCTCTCTCTCTCTCTCTCTCTCTCTCTCTCCCTCTCTCTCTGTGTTTTCGTCTCTGTATCTTTCTGCTTCCCTGTCAATGTGTCTGATTCTCTATCTCTCTCTGGCTCTCATTCTCTCTCTCTCTCTCTTTCTCTTTCCACTCTCTCTTTTCCCACTTTCTCTCAACCCACGTTCTCTCACTGTACGTGCGTAGTGCATACGTGCATGCATGCGTGCGTGTGTGCGTGTGTGTGTGCGTGTATGCGTGTGTGTGTGTGTGTGTGTGTGTGTGTGTGTGTGTGTGTGTGTGTGTGTGTGTGTGTGTGTGTGTGTTGTGTGTGTGTGTGTGTGTGTGTGCGATTCAGTGTCTGTGAGACATTTTGACATATGACTTATTCTATGTGTCTTGCAAACATATAGTTCGAATTGAAAGTGAAACATCTAGAGAGTAGCACCATACAAACAGACAGACAGACAGACAGACAGACGCACACACACCACACACACACACACACACACACACACACACACACACACACACACACACACACAACCACACACACACCACACATAAAGGCGCAAAACTACAAATAAGTGCACATGCACGCAACACGCACACAGGCATGTTTCACATTCACACTTTTGCTCCTGATTGAGTTTCTTGTCATGTTCAAGAAATTGACAAGATATTATTTTTTGAGACAGGTTCAGATGTAACAACATAAGAAATATGATTTCCATTATCAAGCTAGTGACATGAAATAACAATATTTGACAAAGCTTTCATCTCTAAAGTAATTCATTTATGTATATCGAAAAATATTTGTTCACTGGGCACGAACAGAAAAAAAGGTAAAAAAAACAAACAAACAAAAAAAAACCCCCTCTATTATGTTTTTACACACAGACACACAAACAGACACACACGCACGCTCGCACGCACGCATGCACACCACACACACACACACACACACACACACACACACACACACACACACACACACACACACACACACACACACACACACACACAAAACAAAAACAACAACACACACTCATATAATTCGATAAATGAAGCTCACGAAAAAATCTCTAGAGTTTGAGCTTGAGACATGAGATCCTGAATTCACATCTTTATCAAACAAGCAGCAAAGCCAGAGCAAGATTAAGGCAGCCAAGATGTGGTTTCTAAGAAGAATGTTGAGAGTTCCATGGACAGCAAAGAAAACAAACGAGACAGTCTTGATGGAGGCAGACACAAGTAAATCACTCATAAGGAAGATTAGAAAAGACAGGCAACATTTATAAGCCATTTTATGAGGAAAGGG
>JAPXFY010000013.1:8071237-8076237 GCA_030674185.1 Monoplex corrugatus | reverse complement strand
TGTTTGGTTTTTTTTACTTTACTAAACAAATAGTTCCTTGGGTAGTATATCTTTGTCTGTGTCTATGTCTCTTCTGCCTGCCTGCCTGCCTGTCAGTCTATCTGGCTGTCTGGTTGTCTGTATCTCTCTCTCTCTCTCTCTCTCTCTCTCTCTCTCTCTCGCTCTCTGTCTGTCTGTCTGTCTGTCTGTGTCTATCTGTCTCTCTGTCTCCCTGTCTCTGTCTCTCTCTGTCTCTTTGTCTCTCTCTGTCTGTCTGTCTGTCTTTATGTCTGTCTGTCTGTCTGTCTGTCTGTCTGTCTGTCTGTCTCTCTCTCTCTCTCTCTCTCTCTCTCTCTCTCTTCTGTGTGTTTGTTACTTTTTCTTTCTTTCCTTTTCATTCTCTCAGAATTCTTTTATTTCTTTTTCTGTGACTGATCGTCTGCCTTGTTGTATCTTTTTCTTTCTCTCTCTTTACCTATTTATTTCATTTTGTTATTCGTTGTCTGTCTCTCTTGATTTGCTCTCAGTCTCCCTGTCTATGTTTTTCTGTCTCTGTCTCTATCCATCGGCCTGTCTGTCTGTCTGCCTGTCTGTTTGGCTGTCTCTCTCTCTCTATCTATCTCTTCCTTGCTCACTCATACTCTCTCTCTTTCTCTATCTCTCCCCACTCTCTCTTTCTGATTCTCTTATTCTGTGACACTATTTGCTCGTCTCTCATTCCCCATAACAATTGTTCACCCTCTTCCCAGCATTCAGTGTGATAGAAAGGTTATGCAGATAGCCTACTAAAGACAGGATTTGTGCAAATCCATTCACAAATAATGAAGAATAATGATAACTGTTCCTATTCATCTGAATACTGCACAGTTTCTTTATTGTCACTGTTCACAATGAGGGTTTGGATTTGACAGTTTCCAAGAAAAAAAATGTGTGTAGACATCTATATCCTTGACGCTTATGAGAGAGACGCCCAGAGAGAGAGAGAGAGAGAGAGAGAGAGAGAGAGAGAGAGAGAGAGAGAGAGAGAGAGAGAGAGAAGAGAGAGAGAGAGAAAGCGAGAGTGAGAGTGAGATAGAGAGAGAGAGATAGAGAGAGAGAGAGACAGAGAGAGAATGGGACAGAGACAGAGACACAGAGAGAAGAAGAAGAAGAAGAAGAAGAAGAAGAAGAAGAAGAAGAAGAAGAAGAAGAAGAAAAGAAGAAGAAGAAGAAGAAGAAGAAGAAGAAGAAGAAGAAGAAGAAGAAGAAGAAGAAGAAAAGAAGAAGAAGAAGAAGAAGAAGAAGAAGAAGAAAAGAAGAACGAAGAAGAAAACAACAACAACAACAACAACAACAAGAGCAAGCACAAAAAAAAGAAGAAGAAGAAGAAGAAGAAGAAGAAGAAGAAGAAGAAGAAGAAGAAGAAGAAGAAGAAGAAGAAGAAGAAGAAGAAGAAGAAGAAGAAGAAGAAGAAGAAGAAGAAGAAGAAAAAAAGAAGAAGAAGAAAAGAAGAAGAAGAAGAAGAAGAAGAAGAAGAAAAGAAGAAGAAGAAGAAGAAGAAGAAGAAGAAGAAGAAGAAGAAGAAGAAGAAAAGAAGAAGAAGAAGAAGAAGAAGAAGAAGAAGAAGAAGAAAAAGAAGAAAAAGAAGAAAGAAGAATTTTAAACAAAACGAAAACAACAAACGAAGTCGTTATCTGTCTATGACATATTTTGGATGATGACAGATTTGACAAGACTTCTGCATCTATCAGTATATCTCACAAGCAACTGCATGTTCAGCTGAGTGGAAAGTAGACACGTAGAGCTGTCAAGCGCACACACGTATGAGTGTGAGTGTGGAGTGGCGGGGGGGGGGGGGGGGCTGGAGGGATATAGGTCAGGAGTAGAAATCATGTCGGGCTTAACGCTGATGAGACACATAAATGTTGGAGCAGTATATCATTCCAGATGCAGTGGATTCTATCAGAGAACAGGTCAATTGTTCAGAAAACCAAAGAAAACTTGACGGCTAGACTCGTATATACCATTCAAATCGTCCCCATAAGTCTTGTGAAATTGTGTGTGGGAAATGAATGAGATGTTGCATTTGTTTCAAATTGGTTTCCCTACCTCGTTTTCACGACTGGCATCACTCTTTTCATAAAAAAATGATTTTTTTTTTTTTTTTTTTACTTTTTTAGAGAAATAGTTCCTTGGGTAACTATCTCTTTCTCTGTATCTATGTCTCTGTTTGCCTGACTGCCTGGAGCCTGTCTCTCCGTCTGTCTGTATATGTCTCTGTCTGTGTGTCTGTCTGTCTGTCTCTATCTCTGTCTCTGTCTCTGTCTCTGTCTCTGTCTCTGTCTCTCTCTCTCTCTCTCTATCTTTGTTATTTTTTTCTTTCCTTCCTTTTCATTCCCTCAGATTTCTTTTATTTCTTTTTTCTGTGACTGATCGTCTGTCTCGTTGTCTCTTTTTCTTTCTCTCTCTTTCTCTATTTTATTTCATTTTGTAATTCGTTGTCTGTCTCTCTTGATTTGCTCTCAGTCTCTCTTTCTCTGTTTTTTCTGTCTGTCTGTCTGTTTGTATTGAATACACGTTCTAATTCTAGTTTCGTGATTTTCTGGTTCCTGTTTGCTTGAACGCGGACAGTCACACTTGTTTTGGATTTTATTTTGTTGAATTAAATATTTATGCGTTTTTTTTCTGGTTCGTGTTTGCTTGAACGCAGTAAGACATTTGGGTCAGAAAAAAGAAAAAAACAAGACAAAACAAAGATGTTTTTGTACTGCTGCAATATAACTGCAATCGAATCTCTTTAAAAAATACAACTTTTGATAAAAAAATAAACTAATCATTTTTCGTTATCAATACATCTTTTGCAACCAAGAGCAAAAAGACATCTAATGGACTTGCTTCGATGGCCAGTAGCATATTCAAAAAAAAAGGAGAGGAAGACACAGAAAGAGATGGGAGGATAACATCAGTTAACGGCCTAGCCTCACATTCACCAACTGCCTAAGAGCTTCTGAGAATGGGGAGAAATGGAGGTGCTAGTTGCGAAGTCTTCTGTGGCTCCCCAACGGTGTTCAAGAGTCTGGGATAGGTGAAGGTGAAGGTACATAAAAAATTGTAATAATAATTATAAGAATAGTAATAAGAAGAAGAAGAAGAAGAAGAAGAAGAAGAAGAAGAAGAAGAAGAAGAAGAAGAAGAAGAAGAAGAAGAAGAAGAAGAAGAAGAAGGAGAAGAAAAAGAAACAAGAACAAGAAGAAACAAGAACATGAACAAGAACAAGAACAAGAACAAGAACAAGAAGAAGAAGAATTGCGAAGAAGAAGAAGAAGAAATGCGAAGAAGAATGCGAAGAATGGGAAGAAGAAGAATGGGAAGAAGAAGAATGCGAAGAAGAAGAATGCGAAGAAAAAGAAGAATGCGAAGAAGAAGAAGAATGCAAAGAAGAAGAATGCGAAGAAGAATGCGAAGAATGCGAAGAAGAATGCGAAGAAGAATGCGAAGAAGAATGCGAAGAAGAAGAAGAAGAAGAAGAAGAAGAAGAAGAAGAAGAAGAAGAAGAAGAAGAAGAAGAAGAAGAAGAAGAAGAAGAAGAAGAAGAAGAAGAAGAAGAAGAAGAAGAAGAAGAATGGAAGAAGAATGAGAAGAAGAAGAAGAAGAAGAAGAAGAAGAAGAAGAAGAAGAAGAAGAAGAAGAAGAAGAAGAAGAAGAAGAAGAAGAAGAAGAAGAAGAAGAAGAAGAAGAAGAAGAAGAAGAAGGAAATTTAAACAAAACGAAAACAGCAAACGAAATCATTATCTGCTTATGACATATTTTGACGAGGAGAGATAGGACAACAGTAGGAGTGTGAGTGTGGAGAGGGGGGCTTGGAGGGATATAGGTAAGGAGTAGAAATCATGTCTGGCTTAAAGCTGAAGAGAGACAGAAATGTTGGAGCAGTATATCATCCAGATGCAGTGGATTCTATCAGAGAACAGGTCAATTGTTCAGAAAACCAAAGAAAACTTGACAGCTAGACTCGTTTATACCATTCAAATCGTCCCCATAAGTCTTGTGGGTCAGTGACTGTGAAATTGTGTGTGGGAAATGAATGAGATGTTGCATTTCTTTTGGATTGGTTTCCCTACCTCGTTTTCACGCCTGTCATCACTTTTCCCATTAAAATGACATGCTTTTTTTGTTTACTCTTCTCAAAATAGCTATCCTGCTGTGTAGTTTATTTTTTTCTGTGTCTTTGTCTCTGTCTCTGTCTGTCTGTCTCTGTCCCTCTCTGTCTCTCTCTCAGTCTCTCTCTGTCTCTGTTTCTATCTATCTCTGTGTCTGTCTGTCTGTCACTGTTTATGTCTCTCTCTCTGTCTCTGTCTGTCTCTGTCTGTCTGTCTCTGTCTCTCTGTCTGTCTCTGTCTCTCTGTCTCTGTCTCTCTGTCTTTGTCTCTGTTTCTCTTTCTCTGTCTGTCTGTCTGTCTGTATCTCTCTCTCTCTCTCTCTCTCTCTCTCTCTCTCTCTCCTCTTTCTCTCTCTCTCTGCCTCACTAAAATAGCGAGGACTAGATTTAGACAGTTCCAATGGGACCTAATTCTACTCCCTTTGAGTAATACAGTATTCCGAAGTCTGAAGTCTCCCTCCCCCTCTGTCTTTCTCTCTCTCTCACACACACACACAATATCTATCTATCTTAATCTCTCTCTCTCTCTCTCTCTCTCTCTCTCTCTCTCTCTCTCTCTCTCTCTCTCTTTGTTTTTCTTGTATGCCTCATATTCCTTATTGTCTCGTTGTCTCCTTTTCTTTCTGTCTCTGTTTCTATTTCTTTCATTGTGTGATTCGTTCTCTGTCTCTCTTGATTCGCTTTCTGTCTGTCTGTCTGTCTCTATATGTCTGTCTCTATCTGTCTGTCCTTATGTCTGTCTGTCTGTCTCTCTGTCTCTCCCTCTCTCTCTCTCCCTCTCTCTCTCTCTCTCTTTCTCTCTCTCTCTCTCCCTGCATCTCTCTTTCTCTTTCCCCTCTCTCTTTTTCTTCCTGTTTCTCTCATTGTGTGACATTATTTTCTC
>JAPXFY010000013.1:8058737-8061237 GCA_030674185.1 Monoplex corrugatus | reverse complement strand
CTTTGATTTAATGTCTATTCACTAAAGTGATTTTAGACACACAAAAAAAAAAAAAAAAAAAAACAATTCTTGGAAATGGTTAATCTTCAGAAAAAAGAAATGAACAAGAAAAACAAGACAAGAAAGAAAAATTCACAAATGACGTTATCATAATTAACGATTGAAACAGTAAAATTAGCTAACCATAACACTGAACATGAGAAGTAATGGCGCGTTAAAGATAATTCGCTATAGGAATTTTTGATAGGCTAACAAAAAATTCATATGTTAAGGATGGTGAGGCAAATATGTCAGAAACTGTCTTCGTTGATAACATAGGTATATGTCGTTTTACTCGAACGCATGAAAGAATATGACTATGTGTTATCTTCTTTCCACACAGGCACACTACATTCCTGGTGTATTTTGTTTTGAAAGCATCAAGTTTCCACCTATACATAAGGGATTGTATACTTCTACTGGCAGGGAACCGCTTAGGTGTTTTGCTAATTTCAAAATTCATGTAACATTTTTCATACTTTTTCTGTTTATCTTGAAACTGCTTCCATACGTAGGCGTCCACTAAGGTATAACACTCATGCAATGAGAGGGAAAGTTGTATATGTTTTGAATCTGGTGAGCTCTTTGCCCCCCGTTTGGCAGCCCTATCAACCATAGCATTGTAATGAAAAGAACTATGAGATGGTATCCAGCAGAAAGTAATATCAGTGCCTATTAAGGATAAACTATTAATCAAGTGAGTAATTTCCAATATCATTTCAGATCTTGTTTGTAATTTTGATAATTCAAGAACTTGAAGTACAGATTTTGAATCAACGCAAAAAAGTATCTGGGAATTGTCCTAGGAAGATTTATCATATAATTCAAAGCCATTAAGATTGCAAAGAGTTCTGCAGTAAAGACAGATTTATTAAGTCCTATATAGAAAGATTTCTCAATTTTGAGAGCAGGTATTAAAAACGCTGAGCCTGCTTGTCTTTCAATTATTGAACCATCAGTGTAAACTTTCAAGTGATCGGAATAAAAGTCTTCTATATGACATTTAACGTGACTTGCCAGTAAGTTGATATTATCTTCTTTTTTTAAGTCAGTGTGGTGTATGTCAAATCGTGCTCTTTGAAGTTCCCAAATGGGTACTGGTGAAAACGAAGGTCTTAAAGTTACAGGACCTGTGTCTAAATCAATTCCTGAGCCTTTCATAACTTCAGCTGTAAATGTTGCAAGCGTGACCTGTGAGGATATTGATTTAGCTCTTTTTGGAAAGTCGGTATCTGATCTTACTTTTGTCTCTGTTTTGATGCTGTTTTCTATGGTAGTGTTTGTTAACAGAAATTTAGTAGAAGCGACTTTCCTTTTTTCATCAAGTGGCAACAATTTGATTGCATTGTATGTACGATGGCAACAGGCATGCATTGGAAGACCCAGCGCAAGTTTGAAACCTTTACAATCTGTGCTCTGCAGTTTTGTGAGTAAGTGTTTTGGTGCACTGAAGAATATTTCTTGGGCATAGGTTAATTTAGATCTAATAAGCGATTTACAGAGATGAACAAGTGTTGATGCATCTTGTCCCCATATCTGTTTGCGAACTATTTTCAAGAAATTTAAACTTTTTTGAGCTTTTGTTAATAAGTATTCAATATGCTGATTCCAAGATAATTTGGCTGTAAGGAAAACCCCTAAGAATTTAATCGACTCATTATACTGAAGAAGAGTATCTCCCAGTTTGAACGTGGGAACATTTGCAGGGTTAGCTCCACTGTTAAACAAAACTATCTTTGTTTTTTCCACGGATAGATGCAGTCCATTTTCTACCATATACCGTGCTATTTTATCGAGTTCTAATTGATAACATTTACGCGCAAAGGAGTTTTTCTTTTCATATTGACCTGCATCCACATGCATAAATCATCAGCATATTGGGCTAAAGTTACATGTTTAGAAATTTTACTGGGTAAGTCATGCAATAATATCATGAAGAGAAGGGGAGCAATAACGGATCCCTGAGGGATACCCATTTGAAGAAATCGTTTTGAAGAATACACATTTTCGATCCTCGTTTCAATTACACGGTCTTCTAAGAAGCATTGGACATAATCAAAAATGTTACCTGTGAGCCCAATACTTTTCAATTTGAGTAATAATCGGGAGTGCCATACCTGGTCGTATGCTTTAGTTATATCAAAAAATGTAGCTAAAACACATTGGCGTCTGGCAAATTGTTGTTTGATATTAGTGGTTAGCTTTGTTGGGAGTTCCACTGGTGACCTGCCTTTTCTAAACCCTGCCTGATTCACTGGTAATATGTTGTTCTTTTCACAGTAGTGCATCAATCTCTTTAGAATTACATACGTGCGATGTTAATGCAATTGGCCTATAGTTTTTCAAGTCAATATTGCATTTACCTGCTTTTAGTACAGGAACCGCTATTCCAGCATTTTTTAAACATATTATGTAGCAAGATTAAAAAATTATCTGGTAAATTTTTCAACATCTCATTGGA
>JAPXFY010000013.1:8048737-8053737 GCA_030674185.1 Monoplex corrugatus | reverse complement strand
CTGATCAGATGAGTTCTCACGGACAGACGATGCTGGCGTCCTGACATCTGTTCCAGTTCCAGTTTTCTTGTTATCTTCCAACATCTGTTTTGATGGAATGATGATTTGCTGTTGCTTGCCCGATGTGTCGCTTTCTTGATGTCTTCCAGAAATCATCCTTCTCTGGACAAGTCGTTGAGGGTTGATTGTCTGCTGAAGCTCCGTTTCTGTTGTGCTACAAACTGTTCGATATATTCTCCTGCTGCTTGATGTCTGCAGTTGAATCTGAATGCTTCGTAAGTTTCATTGGTTGAACCCATACAGTATTCTTCGAATTTCTGGAGAACAGTGTCAATGTCATTTCTTTCAGCTTCATTAGCAAATGCCAATCCTTCATAGATGTCCATAGCATCCAGCCCGATGCAAGAAAGAAAAACTGCTGTTCTGTATGTTGAGTCTTCTGTCTGTGTTGTCACAATTTCATAGCTGTCCCAAAGCCTCTTGAAATTCCTCCAGCTGCTCTGCAGGTTTCCTCCATTCACATCAAGTTTAGGAGGCAAGGGAATCTTGGCATGTCGTCGACTGGCTTTTCTCTCTTCTTGTTCATCTTCCATGGTTGAACTTTATTCTTCAATATTCTGGATTTTTGTTAGAGTTCGTAATCACGATTCTGACACCATGTTTTTTGTGTGTTTTTTTTTGGGTTTTTTTTAAATGCTTCTTCGGTTGGTCCTCTGCCAAAAACAAAAATGTCATCATGAACCGCCACCACGCCTGGCAGTCCTGCCAGAGCGATGTCAATCCTCCTCTGGAATTCTTCTGGGGCAGGTGAAATACCAAAGGGCATTCGTTTCCATCGGTATTTGCCAAAAGGTGTCTCAAATGTTGTCAGGTAACTGCTGTCTTCGTCCAGTTCAACGTGCCAAAACCCGTTTTTTGCGTCCAGGTGAAGTATTTTGCATCTTTGAGGAGAGGCAGTACGTCATCAATGGTTGGCATGGGGTACTCGTTTCTCCTGAGGGCTTTGTTCAGTGGCTTAGGGTCGATGCACAGTCTGACTTTCCCATTGCTATTTGTTGTTACGACCAAACTGCTTATCCACTCCGTTGGCGTGTCTACTTTAGTGACCACGTCCAGTTTTTTCAACCTCTTCAGCTCGTCCTTCACTTTCTCTTGCACTGCTATCGGCCACTTTCTGCAAGGCATCTTCACTGGAGCAATACTGGGGTCTGTTTCTAGGTGTAATTTCCCTTCTAGTTTTCCTTCTCCTTCAAAGACATCGTTGTACTTTGTGAGCATATCTTTTGCATTTTCCTCCTCTTTCTGATTCGCCGCTATCGTTGCAATGTTCTCTTCATTGATCGTCAACAATTGCATGTGCTGTACAGCTTTCAGTCCCAGTACTGGCTTACAGTCCGTTTTGGTGATCGCGAAGTTGACTTTGTACTTCCTTCTGTTCTTGGGGTTTTTCACTCGCAGCACTATCTCCCCCACAGGCTTCATTTCTGTTCCGTTGAACATCACCAGCTTCTTCTTCGTCTCTTGCAGGTCAGACTTTCTTTCATCTCCTGCGTGTTTTTTTTGTGTTTTTTTTTTTGTTTTTGTTTTTAAATGCTTCTTCGGTTGGTCCTTCTGACACCATGTTTCGTTCTTTCTACAGCCAACTCGGAAGACAGGGCAATGCTTCTTCGTCTTTACTCGTCGCTGTCTGATTCTCAACTGACTATATATACATTTCCCAGTGAACAGCAATCAGTTATCATTTAAGCGAATATCATGCCGTGCTGTTATCCGCACGCTGTTTACTGTCAACACACGTCACAGTATGTGTGTGCGCGCGGGTGCATGCGTGTGTGTATATGTTCGCGTGTGTGTTTGTGTTGTGTAAGTCTGTATGTCAGTTTGTTTGTCTTGTGTGGCCACGGATTGCCCTGTCTGACTAATGACCCGCAATTGACACACCATTAGTGGTCTGGTAAGATCCAAATACCAATGGAAACGTTGACATATAAGCCGACACTGTCCCGCCAGCACCCACCATCTACAAGCGACTGGAGGTGGGAAATAATCTATAACTGTCAACATTGTTTCATGTCTGGCCAGCCCCATGGCTGTAACCAGATTATGTCCTACAAAACAAAACAAAACAAACAAACAAACAAACAAACAAACACAGAAACAAATAAATAAACAGAAAATCAAACACAAAAATCAAACATCCATATAAACAAACAAGCAGACAAGGAACAAATACAGAAACAAACAAACAAACAAATAATTACATACGCACAAAAAAAAACACACGATCAAACAGACACACTGATAAACAGACAAACTGACAAACAGACAAACACAAACAAAAGGCAAAAAATATTTCTTTAGTGTAAGCAATTTCATCGCTGAATATATCAATTTACATTTTATTTCTTCTTTTTTTTGTTTTGTTTGTGTTTGTTTGTTGTTTTCTACAGCCCATGATTTATAGAGAGCCTTGTCCACAAACAGACAAACAGACAATCAAACAAAAGACAAAAAAATATCCCTAGAGTGCAAACAATTTCATTGCTCAATGTGTTTGATTTTTATTTCTTCGGGATTTTGTTTGTTTGTGTGTTTGTTGTTTTCTACAACCCGCGATTTGTAGACGACCTAGTTCACTACAAGAATCAGAGTGTTTACATATTGTTTATTTGTCTTCTCTTGCTTTTATAATCATTGAAATGTGAAGCCACATAGAGACTATCAACAAAGTAAACTGCTGATTAGAAGGCATATGGTGCAAGGGGCAAAACAGACACGATTCCACACACTGGACAGAACTAGATTGAGGGGGTCGAGGACTTTACCTATCTGGGCAGTTCAATCAACAATTCAAGCGATATGACAAAAACAAACAAAGAAACAACAACAAAAAGCAAACAAGCAAACAAAAACACAAAAACAAAAACAAAACAAATATACTGCCGTGTAGGCGAAGCAATGGCAACATGTAACAAGCTGTCAAAAGTCTGGAACATCAAGAAAATAGCCCTCAACCTGAAATTCTGGTTCTACAACTCCAACATTTTGTCAACTTTGATTCTCAGCTTTGAAATGTGGGACGTGAAAACATGTCAAGGGAAGAAGCTTGATTCGTTTGACTTAAAGTTTCTAGGCGTCAAATGGAAAAAAATACTTTGTGACATGCGATGAAGTAAGGTCAAGAAATAAACAGAATGCAGACCTTTACTTTATTATATATTTACTTAAAACATATGTTCCCGTTTTGAAAATAAGATACACACAAACGCATGTCATCTACACGTAAACAATATCAGTCCAGCGGTAGGCTGATAAAATATCAGTATAAAGGTAAAACATGGTCTATGTAGGGCATCAGAACCTAGCCAGCTCATGGGTTTATGTGCATGCTTGAGGCATATACCACGGTCACCATACACATTGCAACCGTGACGTTAGTGCATCCGTTCCGAGTGCGGAGACGTCATCTTGAAAAACTGAAACTGAAGCAAACAGATCCCAGATACCAAAGTCATCTCCAAGCGTTGATTGAGTTACCTGGACCATGCTGTTAGACTGCCATCTTCCAGACCTGACAGCCAAGTCCTGATCTGGAACCCAGGACGACAGTGAAGGAGGGGAAGGAGAAAGAAACATAAGATAAACTGGCGCCAGACAACCGGTTGACAGAGACCTACAGTTTCAATTCAGTTTCAATTTCTCAAGATGACGTCTCCACGCATATAATTAATATCATATGCACTTACGTCACAGGTGCCATGTGACGGATAAGATCCAAAATTATTACGGAATAACTTAAGCCTGCACAAAAAATCCACGAGCTGGCCAAGTCCTGAGGTACTGCCTAGATAGTTCCGTAAATTTGGGGTCGTAGGGGAGTGAGATGGCAGAGAACCCAGCTTTTCCCGGCGCCAGCACCACGAGGGCGGCGCCCATCCCTTCTCCCTCGATATAAATTCAATTTCACTTTTTTTTAACCAAGAAGCCTAATTGGTCTTCAAGGGGTGGGACATGGGAAATCAATCTATTTGTCCAATGATGTTTATCAAGGCAGCTGGGCAATGCCCTGCTCTTTACGATTTTCAACTGCCGTGGGATCTTTAGCATGCGCAGCCAGAAGGCACACGGGTCCGACTTGTTTTTCGTCTCGTTCCGAATGACTAGACGTTCAGTTTTATGGTCCGGTCAAACTGAGGAGAAAAGTCGAGGCCTCAACAGGGAATGAACCCTGGAACCTCGAGTTTAGCTATTGGCAGGTGAACGTCTGAACCATTCTGCCACTTTTCTCGAGAGACCTACAACTGGTGGATAGACGTTGGAGTGACGTACTCAGAATATGTGCCGACCGGCCTCGTTTAAGAGCTCTTGTTGCCTCATGCGTCACACGACGCGAAAAACGTCCATGTCAAAAAAGTGGTGGTGATGGTTGAAAGCTTGTGAGACTTCTTGACTTGTAAATGGTTCACTATGGTTATGATGTTGATGTTAAATGTAGCAGATGCAAGTGTGTTATTGTATTCATAATTACAATTTAATAATTACAATATTTATATAGCGCAAAATCTTGATAAAATCAAATCTAAGCGCTGAAGCAGACACACACGCAAGCACGCACGCACGCACGCACGCACACACACGCACGCACGCACACACACACACACACACACACACACACACACACACACATACACACACACACACACACACACACACGCATGGCTATAAATGGGGAGAAAAAATAAAAGCAATAAAAGCAAGAATAAAAGCAATGGAAAATTATAGAGAGCATAGCATATACAATTATATATTATAACCATGTGATTCCCTCCAAGCGGAGACAGGCTGCAGAGGGGAGGGGGGGGTGAGTGAGGTTAGGATTTTATGCGGAGGAGAAAAGGTGAGTTTTGAGAGCGGACTTGAAGGAGACAAAAGTAGGTTGCTGACGGATTGAGAGAGGAAGTTTGTTCCAGGAGAGTGGACCAGAAACAGAGAAGGCTCGT
>JAPXFY010000013.1:8033737-8036237 GCA_030674185.1 Monoplex corrugatus | reverse complement strand
GAATGCGAAGAAGAATGCGAAGAAGCGAAGAAGAAGAATGCGAAGAATGCGAAGAATGCGAAGAAGAAGAAGAAGAAGAATGCGAAGAAGAATGCGAGAAGAGATGCGAAGAAGAAGAGAATGCGAAGAAGAAGAATGCGAAGAATGCGAAGAATGCGAAGAAGAAGAAGAAGAAGAAGAAGAAGAAGAATGCAAGAAGAAGAAGAAGAAGAAGAAGAAGAAGAAGAAGAAGGAAGAAGAAGAAGAAGAAGAAGAAGAAGAAGAAGAAGAAGAAAGAAGAAGAAAGAAGAAGAAGAAGAAGAAGAAGAGAAGAAGAAGAAGAAGAAAGAAGAAGAAGAAAGAAGAAGAAGAAAGAAGAAGAAGAAGAAGAAGAAGAGAGAAGAGAAGAAGAGAAGAAGAAGAAGAAGAAGAAGAAAGAAGAAGAAGAAAGAAGAAGAAGAAGAAGAAGAAGAAGAAGAAGAAGAAGAAGAAGAAGAAGAAGAAGAAGAAGAAGAAGAAGAAGAAGAAGAAGAAGAAGAACAAAAAGCAAGAAGGAAAAGAGAAAAGAAAAGAAGAAAGAAGAAGAAGAAGAAGAAGAAGAAGAAGAAGAAGAAGAAGAAGAAGAAGAAGAAGAAGAAGAAGAAGAAGAAGAAGAAGAAGAAGAAGAAGAAGAAAGAAAGAAGAAGAAGAGAAGAAGAAAAGAAGAAGAAGAAAAAGAAGAAGAAGAAGAAGAAGAAGAAGAAGAAGAAGAAAGAAGAAGAAGAAGAAGAAGAAGAAGAAGAAGAAAGAAGAAGAGAAGAAGAAGAAGAAGAAGAAGAGAAGAAAAGAAAAAGAAGAAGAAGAAGAAGAAGAAGAAGAAGAAGAAGAAAGAAGAAGAAGAAGAAGAAGAAGAAGAAGAAGAAGAAGAAGAAGAAGAAGAAGAAGAAGAAGAAGAAGAAGAAGAAGAAAAAGAAAAAGAAGAACAAGAACAAGAACAAGAACAAGAACAAGAACAAGAACAAGAACAAGAACAAGAACAAGAATGCGAAGAGAAGAATTGCAAAGAAGAAGAAGAAGAATGCGAAGAAGAATGCGAAGAATGGGCAGAAGAAGAATGGGAAGAAGAAGAATGGGAAGAAGAAGAAGAATGCGAAGAAGAATGCGAAGAAGAAGAAGAATGCGAAGAAGAAGAAGAATGCGAAAAAGAATGCGAAGAATGCGAAGAAGAATGCGAAGAATGCGGAGAAGAATGCGAAGAAGAAGAAGAATGCGAAGAAGAATTCGAAGAAGAATACGAAGAATGTGAAGAATGCGAAGAATGCGAAGAAGAATGCGAAGAAGAAGAAGAATGCGAAGAAGAATGCTAAGAAGGATGCGAAGAAGGATGCGAAGAAGAATGCGAAGAAGAAGAATGCGAAGAAGAAGAATGCGAAGAAGAATGTGAAGAAGAAGAATGCGAAGAAGAAGAATGCGAAGAATGCGAAGAAGAAGAAAAAGAAGAAGTAATTTAAATAAAATGAAAACAGCAAACGAAGTCATTATCTGCTAATGACATATTTTGATGAGGAGAGATTTGACAAGACTTCTGCATCTATCAGTATGTCTCACAAGCAACTGAATGTTCAGCTCAGTGGAAAGTAGACTTGTCAAGCGCACGCACGTATGAGTGTGAGTGTGGAGTGGGGGACCTGGAGGAATATAGGTCAGGGAGTAGAAATCATGTCTGGCTTAAAGCTGATGAGAGACAGAAATGTTGGAGCAGTATATCATTCCAGATGCAGTGGATTCTATCAGAGAACAGGTCAATTGTTCAGAAAACCAAAGAAAACTTGACAGCTAGACTCGTATATACCATTCAAATCGTCCCCATAAGTCTTGTGGGTCAGTGACTGTGAAATTGTGTGTGGGAAATGAATGAGATGTTGCATTTCTTTCGGATTGATTTCCTTACCTCATTTTCACGCCTGTCATCACTTTTCCCATTAAAATGACATGCTTTTTTTTTCTACTTTCTCAAAATAGCTATCCTGCTGTGTAGTATATTTTTTTCTGTGTCTTTGTCTCTGTCTCTGTCTGTCTGTCTGTATGTCTGTCTGTCTGTCTGTCTGTCTGTCTCTGTCTGTCTCTCTGTCTCTCTGTCTCTGTCTGTCTCTGTCTCTCTCTCAGTCTCTCTCTGTCTCTGTTTCTGTCTGTCTCTGTGTATGTCTGTCTGTCACTGTTTATGTCTCTCTCTGTGTCTCTCTCTGTCTCTGTCTGCCTGTCTCTGTCTCTCTGTCTCTGTCTCTCTGTCTCTATCTCTCTCTCTGTCTCTCTGTCTGTGTGTCTGTCTGTCTCTCTCTCTCTCTCTCTCTCTCTCTCTCTCTCTCTCTCTCTCTCTCTCTCTCCTCTTTCTTTCTCTCTGCCTCACTAAAATAGCGAGGACTAGATGTAGACCGTTCCAATGGGACCTAATTCTACTCCCTTTGAGTAATACAGTATTCTGAAGTCTGAAGTATCCCTCCCCCTCTCTCTTCTCCTCACTCACACACACACACACACACAC
>JAPXFY010000013.1:8021237-8028737 GCA_030674185.1 Monoplex corrugatus | reverse complement strand
TGACTGGCTGACTGACTGACTGACTGGCTGACTAAGTAAATAACTAACCGACCATCCAACCAACCAACAAACTAATCATTTAACCAGGTAATCATCTAAGTAAATAGCCAGCTAACTAACAAACCAATGTGTGTGATGACAAAGAAAAAGAAAAACTGTCAGTGTGGCTTGGCCTTCTTATTTCATTTCACCATCTTTGGGGAAACAAGTGGCGGCAGTAACAAGAGAGCTGCGGGCAGCACTTCACAGCGAACGCCATCACCCTGTACATCTTGATGCGCGCTAGCAAAGTAATTTGGCAAGAGGACTCCGTAACCGCCCTTAATTCGTTGAGAAAGTCGCCATTTCCACGGTAAGTGCTGTGGGCATTCCGCCTTACAGACTATTGTATTTCCATCTTCTTCTTGTTTATTTTGTCTGACTGAAAATGTTCCATGTATTAATCGATTCTTTTACCCCCAACTGGGGCATGGAGGATAGCAGGAAATTAATGAAAATCCAACTTGGTTAATATAATATGTTAAGGATAAAGAACTTAGTTCAACACAAAAACAGAACAAAACAAAACAAAAATTAACTCTTTGACTCCCACACCTTATCTACCAACTGCAAAATTAACCCTTGGATTCCCTCACTCTTTCCACCAGCTTCCCACAGGAAGCTGGTGGAAAAGATGAGGGAATCAAAGGGTTAAGTTTTTGCTTTGCTAGCATAGTTGGCAATGATGCTGGTTGACAGGATTCAGGAGTGAAAGGGTTAAAAAACCAAACCAAACAAACAAAAGAAAAACACTAAAACAATTCAATAGAATACTGAAATGCTCCAAAGATAATTACTCAATTTAGAAAAAACTGATGAATTAAAAATGAAAGCTATGTGAATCGGTCATCTGAAGGTAATGCGCAGCTGTGGCGTTGCGGTTAGGGCAAAAGACTGCCTACTGGAAGGTTGCAGTTTCAAATATACTAAGTCCCTGTAAACACAACCACTGTGAGGATATGTTTATTATCCCACTTAGCTACTACCTAAGTTGCATGTGCCATGAGCTCATTAGGAAAACTGTCAGACCAAACATTCATAGATGCATCAATTCGAGCTTTGTTGAGATCTCTTGACCATCACCACAGGTGTCTGAAACTTTCGAGCCTGGTTGATGCTCAGGATATGTTATGGTAGTAGGCAAAGTGTACGTCCCAGTTATGTAATTTCAATGTGTAGCATAACAATGAGATGGCCAAAAATAACTGATTGGAGGTAATATGTGTGTGCGCGCACGCAGGGTTTGAATGTGTGTGTGTGTGTGTGTGTGTGTGTGTGTGTGTGTGTGTGTGTGTGTGTGTGTGTGTGTGTGTGTGTGTTTGTGTGTGTGTGTGTGTGTGTGTGTGTGTGTGTGTGTGTGTATGTGCGTGTGCGTGTGCGTGTGCGTGTGCGTGTGCGTGTGCGTGTGTGTGTGTGTGTGTGTGTGTGTGTGTGTATGTGCGTGTGCGTGTGCGTGTGCGTGTGCGTGTGCGTGTGCGTGTGCGTGTGCGTGTATGTGTATGTGTCTGTGTGTGTGTGTGTGTGTGTGTGTGTGTGTGTGTGTGTGTGTGTGTGTGTGTGTGTGTGTGTGTGTGTGTGTGTGTGTGTGTGTGTGCAAGCATGTATGATAATAATCAACTGTCAGTGAATTATTGTATGTGCTAACTCCGTGTAGCAAATAATACTTTCTACATTAACCTAAGCATTCACATGATTAAAAAAAAAAAACACACTCTCTAAACTCATGTTAAAAATAAATGAATGGCGCTGCAATACAACAACGCTCTTTCAAAGGGGAGACTAGACCGAATTTCTCATTGTAAATCCACTGCTACAAAAGAAACGAACATTAATATGAATTTGAATTTGAATATGAATATGGCTATGGCTATGAATGTTTAAAACGGATATGAATATGCATATGAATATGAATGTGGGTATGGGTATGAAAAATGCTCCGGGAAACAGACAGAAAACGTCTTAGCATAAGAAACTAGCTAGAAACATAGAAGACACAAAACTACTTTAATCAAATCAAGATGAAATTCACAGTGGAAACAAGTACATGGGAAAATGCAGGTGCCTTTGCGCAAGAAATGTATATGGGCTCCCAGAATAAAGAAGAATCCCTTGCAATAGCTATTGATCTGGAAAATGCATGCAATAAAGTTCAATTCAAATTGCTCGTACAACTACTTCAGCGATATGGAAGTTGTATAAACAATAATGGTAATAACTTACGTGAAATCTTGAAATGTAACTGACAAATGGGAGGTCTGTTTTCTATGTCAAACATGTCGTTTTGTTTGTATATCATCACTGGCAAAAATGAACTCAACAACTCCTGTTCTTAAAAGTGAAACTTCCAAAATCCCAGTTATCGAGGGACATCTACCTCTACGTGTGTATGTTTAATATTCGTTTTGTACATCGTATGTGAATGAGTCAGGCCGATTCATTCGTGGAGGAGCATTGCCTAAATTCGACTCTTTGAGGTGCAACTTCAAAGAAAAAGACTTTAAAAGAATACACCCATCTCAATGTTCATGTGGATACAACACCCTACCGGCATTTTGTAGTACACAAGATAATGCTAGCTATGTTATCACCATCTTCCAGCATGGCCCTCCAGTGTCAGACACTAAAATATAATCATGTCTCCACAGCTCTTCCAAAGTCCAACAAAATTACATTATATGATTCCGCCTCAGTGGCATGGGCCAAATGTAAACTCCCCGGTCTGATTTGGGCAGCAGAGATTTGGAGGAGGACCCACATACAATATAACGTGCAGTTTGATTGATCGACTGCCGGGCACGGTAGTCACGTGGGTAAACGTTGGACTTCCCGTTGGAACGTCCTGGGTTCAACCCGCCTAGTCATCACGACCTGTTGGATAAAGGGGGAATTTTTTTTGTATGTACCAGGTTTACATGTGTACAGACCTGCCATTGCCTAACCTCCATTCGTGCGTCTCATCATCATCATCATCATCATCATCATCATCATCATCATCATCATCATCATCATCATCATCATCATCATCATCATCAGGTGCCCTGTCGCATGGCATTGGCGGCCATGGACTTCCAACCATCTCTATCTCTCGTTGCCCCTAGCATCTCCTCCACCCTCCTCATCCCCAGCCACTCTGCAAGTCCGCCAGCATTCTCTCCCTGGGTCTACCTGGTGCTCTCTTTCCCTCCAGCTTTCCCATTGTGACCAGGTGCTCCAAATCCCCTTCCTCATAAAATGGCCCATAAATGTTGCTTGTCTTTTCCTAATCTTCCTTATGAGTGATCTACTTGTGCCTGCCTCCATAAACTCTGTCTCGTTTGTTTTCTTTGCTGTCCATGGAACTCTCAACATTCTTCTGAGAAACCACATCTCGGCTGCCTCGATTCTGCTCTGGCTTTGCTTGCTGACTGTCCACGCCTCGCATCCGTACAACAGTATTGGTTCTATATAACATTCAAGTATTCTCTTTCTGATGTTAATTGATAGGCATTTGTTGGTAAGAATGCTTGTTATTTTCTTGAATGCTGTTTTGGCTTGGCTGATTCTGCCAGCTATTTCCGATGTGCATCTGCCCTCTGATGAAATGACCGTTCCCAGGTATTTGAACGTATTAACATGTGTCAAGGTTGTGCCATTTGCTGTTATTTTGCATGGGGGGATTTCATGGATTTTTACTGATCACCATTACTTCGTGCGTATACGCACACATAATATTACGTATGACTGTAAAATATGCTTTAAGTTTAAGTCATGTTTGTGGCTGGCTTATGGAAATACAAAAACACTCAGCTTTCACATCCACCAACAGGTACACACTGAGCAATAGCTCAATAGAGTGTGGTCAGCTCGCCTGACAGTTTGAGTCTCCATGCTCTAGTAACAAGTCTGATAGCATATAATGCGCGTTGATTCCAAAAGAGTCCACAGGATAGTGCTTCAGAAGAGAACGATTTTATGATAATAAATAAGAATATAACGTGCCCTTTGATTGGTCTAGCGATGAACATAAGCACGAAAACAAAACAAAACAAAACAAAACAAACAAAACAAACAAAACAAAACAAAACAAAAGCGATTCCAGGAAAAGATAGGGATGAGTCAGGAGATATAGTTAATTGTCCATTGAGAAAGGCAGTAACAGTATGAAAAAAGTAGTAATAATAATAATAATAATAATAATAATTACAATATTTATATAGCGCAAAATCTTGATAAAATCAAATCTAAGCGCTGAAACACACACACACGCACGCACGCACACACACGCACGCAGGCACGCACACACACGCACCGACGCACACACACACACACACACACACACACACACACACACACACACACACACACACACACACACACACACACACACACACACACACGGCTATAAATGGGGAGAAATAATAAAAACAATGGAAAATTATAGAGAGCATATTATATACAATTATATATTACAATGTGATTCCCCTCCGAGTGGAGACAGGCTGCAGAGGGGGTTGAGTAAGGTCAGGATTTTATGCAGAGGAGAAAAGGTGAGTTTTGAGAGCGGACTTGAAGGAGCCAAAAGTAGGTTGCTGACGGACTGAGAGAGGAAGTTTGTTCCAGGAGAGCGGACCAGAAACAGAGAAGGCTCGTGGACCATAGGTATTGAGCTTAGTGCGTGGAAAGCGAAAAGTCAGAGGATCGGAGGCAGAGCGGAGGGTAGTAACCCAATAATCGTTGTCTTCCACCTCAAACATTTTCTTAAACTATTCTTAATTATTCTCTGCTATAGATTTCACCCCGTTAAGATGTAGGTAAGAGTGATTCTGTTTTCCTACAGGGGCTTTGGTATACTTGTTAGGACATCTCTACGCAGAAAGTTTAACGTTACAGATGAATAAGAGACGCACTTAGCTAATGGTCGTTTCTTTTCGTTAGGAATTCTGCAGCGCTCTAGATTTCTTTGCTTTTTGAAATCATGACATCGTACTGTAAAAGTGTCGCTTATCGAGCTGTAGTAAGTTTTTGTTTTTTTGTTTTTTTTGTTCTTGTTTTGTTTGCAATATGATATTTGAGAATCAAAAAAACAACAAAAAACACATGTGCCTGTATCATAAGGGAATATGACCTAAATAAACAGATCACCTGAAGTTCGTACTTTCTGTCTCTCTCTGTCTCTCTGCCTCTCCGTCTCTGTTTCTGTCTCTGTCTCTGTATCTCTTTCTCTCACTCTCTCTCTGTCTCTCTGTCTCTGTCTTTATGTCTCTGTCTCTCTCTCTATGTCTCTGTCTCTCTGTCTCTGTCTCCCTCCGTCTCTGTTTCTGTCTCTGTCTCTGTCTCTCTATCTCTTTCTCTCTCTCTCTGTTTTCTGTCTCTCTCTCTCTCCGTCTCTGCTTCTGTCTCTCTCTCTATCTCTTTCTCTCTCTCTCTCTCTGTCTGTCTCTCTGTCTCTGTCTCTGTTTGTCTGTCTGTCTGTCTGTCTGTCTCTGTCTCTCTCTCTGTCTGTCTGTCTGTCTCTCTCTCTCTCTCTCTCTCTCTCTCTCTCTCTCTCTCTCTCTCTCTCTTTCCTGTACCAAGACAAAATCAAGACATGGACGTGTGGGCACACTACGCCACCCTGTCTGGTTCGTGTTTGTCCCTTGCATCAGCGGATTCGCACAATACTTTACATGTATATACTCTTCACTAGTTCACTCAGCATAGATGTTTTGTTTTCAGTTTTTATTTCACTGTTACCTCTGTGTGATTATGCTGTGGGTGTCTGTACAAATGTCTAGCATTTGAATGGCTTCTCTTTCCTCTCAAAAAAAAAAAAAAGTATCTCTCTCTATATCTCTCTGTCTCTGTCTCTGTCTCTCTCTCTGTCTCTCTCTGTCTCTCTCTGTCTCTGTCTCTCTTTCTCTCTCTCTCTCTCTCTCTTCTATCTCTCTCTCTCTCTCTCTCTCTCTTTCTCTCTCTCTGTGTGTATGTGTTCGTTCGTTCTTTGATTTAACGTGTTTTCACTATAAGTGATATTAGACGGGGGAGGGGAAATAAAAAAAAAGTGAACAAAATAAAATGTAGAACGATAGTTGGACGGGTTGGATTTGGGCAGAGGGAAGACAGAAGAAAGAGACATTAGCAGGTGGGGGAACAGTAAAATGGAACGAGAACTTAACTTAACACTGTGTGTGTGTGTGTGTGTGTGTGTGTGTGTGTGTGTGTGTGTGTGTGTGTGTGTGTGTGTGCGAGTGTGTGTGTGTGTGTGCGTGTGTATGTGTGTGTGTGTGTGTGCGTGTGTGTGTGTGTGTGTGTGTGTGTGTGTGTGTGTGTGTGCGCATACATATGTAGATAGATTACATAGATAGACAGACAGACAGGCAGATATATATATATATATATATATATATATATATATATATATATATATGTGGTGTGTGTGTGTGTGTGTGTGACTGGTTCTTGCGAACGGGGTCACAAGTCGCAACGTGTGAACTGAGATACGGGCCTGAAAAGGTGGTGAGGGTCGATCTTGGTGATTTGAGATTTTTGTTCCTACACATTGTCTGACCATTAATCTATTAATTATGGCAAAGATTAAAGTGAAATTTGGGCTGAAAGAGTGTTAAAATAACATTTTAAAGTGATAACCCATCGAGAATGTGCAGATTTTTTTCCGTGAAAATGCGTGTGTTTGAGCTTTAATTTAGGCCATGAAACCGTACAGGGCCTCAGCATATCGCATACCGTTGGAATCAGCTCGCTAAATAGCAAGTATATAGTGCAGAATCACTTTATCTATCACTTCACTAAGTTTGATGAAGATAGAATACTGGTTGCTAAGGAAAAAGCAGAGAATTTTGTTGTCCTTCTTTAACTCTGCTTTTCTCAAAATGGCCGCCCATCACCCACTCCCTTTAAATTACTGTAACTCGCTCGATTTTCCAGTTAGACAGTTGAATTATACATCATTGGAAAGAACATTTTTTTCTGCTTTCCGGTGATATAAGTATCTCTATACCCCCCAAAATTAACTTGTGACCCCATTCGTGAGAACAGGTCACATATATATATAAGCTACGCACAAAAAGTTAAGGATCACTTGCACAAAAATTCATAACTTTCAAAATAAGAAAGCCAATGCGTTGAAGTCTAGCAAACATTTAATTCCATGCTTTAGTGATAACGATACACAATTGCCTTCAATTTCGAGCAATCGTTTGGTGTGTACATTTGATCAAAGTGGGTACGTATCGAAATTTGATTTCCCAAAGTCATTGAAATCACAAGACAGGGCATTCTGATGCTCCCAAAAGTTCAGTAATGCGTGTAACCGCCATGGCTGTTCTGGCACTCGACGCAGCGAGTCCTCATCGAGTTGACCAGGTTGGTGAAGATCCTCTGTGGAAGCGCCTGCCACTCAGCCTGCAGCATCTGGTAGAGGTGTTGGGCATCCCTGGGAGGGGGGGTGGTTGCTCCTCACTTTGCGATCCAGCTCATCCCAGA
>JAPXFY010000013.1:8003737-8013737 GCA_030674185.1 Monoplex corrugatus | reverse complement strand
AATGACCCATTAGTGAACAGCACATGCATTTAAAGGAACATCCCCCCCTTTTCAAAAAACAGAAAGTGTCAGATTTGGCCAATCTGTTTTCAATATCGCGTGTGTCCGCCCCGAGCCTGGATGCATGCTTCACAGCGCCGATGCATCGACCCCACAAGGGTACGGAGTGTGTCCTGAGGGATGGCCGCCCACTCGATCTGCAGGATGTCGACCAGCCTGGCCAGGGTGCCCGGTGGGGGGTGGTTGTCCCTGATGCGCCTCCCGAGCACATCCCAGAGGTGTTCAATTGGGTTCAGGTCAGGTGAGCACGCTGGCCAGGCCATACGGACGACTTCATGCTGCTCCAGGAAGTCGGTCACAAGGCGTGCTCGATGCGCAGGTGCATTGTCGTGCTGGAATATGGCGCCTTGACCAAGGTCCACAAGCGCAGGCAGTGCCACGGCCGCCAGAACCTCGTCCCGGTACCGGACCCCCTTCAGGATGCCGTCAATGGGGAGCAGGGGGGTCCGGGTACCACGGCTCATGCCACCCCACACCATCACCGACCCGCCGCCGTACCGGTTATGCTCTTGGACAGTGGCGTCAGCGAACCTCTCCCCTTGACGTCGCCACACCCGAGCCCGGCCATCGTTAAAGGTCAGGGTGAACCTGGACTCATCCGAAAACAAGACCCGGGCCCACTGTTGCCTTGTCCAGGTCACGTGCTCCCTGGCCCAGGTCATGCGGCGCACTCTGTTGACCGGTGACAGCACGGGTCGGACGGCCGGTCTCCGTGACCTCAAGTTTGCCTCATGTAGCCGTCTTCTCACCGTGCTGCAGCTGATGTTAGCACCTGTTGCGTCCCTCAGCTGACCCCTCAAGGTCACCGCAGTGGATGCCCTTTCCCTCAGGACGGAGAGGGCAAGGTAGCGGTCTTGCTGTCTTGTCGTTACTCTGGGTCGGCCCGTGTGACGCCTTTCCTGGACTGCTCCAGTCTCATTGAAGCGCTCCAGCAGTCTCTGGATTGTGGAATGCGACACTTCAAGTCGTCTAGCAACTTCCCGCTGCGCTAGGCCTTCATCAAGCAGAGCGAGGGCTCTCCCCCGCTGCTCATCCGTCATCCGTCGTCTTGCAAGCATGGTTAAAACGAACCAAGAACGGATCCTTTTTATCCTCGTCTGCGGGCAACTTTGGCTGGAGTAGTGTTCAAAAAGGGCTTGCCTTGCACGTGCAAAGCGAATTTTGTCGCTACCTTGCCTGCGTCGTCAGAGAGACCCTGCTGAAGATTCGACAATTTCGTGTGGAAATTGTCTTCCTTGGGCCGCCCATTGCAAATCGGCAAATCCCCAAACACGTGCCAAAAGGAAACTGCAATGTTGTCTGAGCTCTTATCCATTCAGTTACGGCAACGAATTGGAGAAAAGAGTAAGAGAAAATAGGTTATTTCTCCTTTCAAAAATTGACTCAAAAACGTTCCTGGCCCTTCAGTAATGACGTGTAGTATATACATTGGTTTGTATTTTGTTTCCTTTTCCTTATTTGTTTATTTTTTATTTAAAATCCATATTTTGTTTGTTTGTTTGTTTGTTTGTTTGTTTTTTGTTGTTGTTGTTGCTCCATATTCTAGCTGATTGCTGTTTTAAGTTTAAGCTTATTTTTTAAACTTGGTTTATGCACATTAATAGGGTAATTTTACTCAGAAAAGAATGCTCATGTTACTAACATTAAATATGCATCAAGTCAATCAATCATTAATATATTCAATCAAACAGTCAATGAGTTTATTAACTATGTATATATTTATCAAACGATAAAGAGATCAACCAAATAAAGATGACCGATGAATCCAGATCAATCAACTGATCAATCAACCACTCAATCCGTCAACAAAGAGCCAATGAGTTAATTAACTATTCATGAGTTCAGTATATCAAACTATCAATAAATCAACCAAATAAAGATGATCGATTTAATCAAGATCAAGCAGTCGATCAGTCAACCACCGAATCAGTCAACCAATGAACTTCACGTGTAACATCAGTGCAACTTACATCCTCTTCTTCTTCTGAAGAAGAAATCAAACACTGGCTTCTTGTTTTCTTGGTCTCCGATTTACAATATGACAAGATTGACACTTATTACGTCATTGATGGATAATTGTACTTGATATACACCGTTTTTTCTTTTGTTTCTGATTCTGTAGAATAATTCACAACGGGCCTCATGGCCTATCCCGCGTTTGTTTGTTTGTTTGTTTGTTTGTTGGTTTTTGTTTTTTTTTTTGTTTTGTTTTGGGATTTTTTTTTTTCGGTTCACGGAAGTTAGAGTTTGCTGAAGAGGAATTCGTTGTACTCGGACACTTCCTTATACGCTCGACGCAAGTCTGTCGGTGTTACTTGGCAGATACCCCAAACCCCTGCATAACCCTGTGTACTGGCAAAGTGATGGAATGGGGTGGTTGACATGAAGGACCTATGAAACGTTGAGCTGACCCCATGGAATGATGAGAGTGTTAACCTTTTGACTCCCACACCCTATCCACCAACTGCAAAAACATAGCCCTTTGACTCCCTCACCCTATCCACCAACTGCAAAAAACATAACCCTTTGACTCCCTCACCCTATATATCAACTGCAAAAACTTAACTCTTTGATTCCTTCACTCTATACACCAGCTTCATGTATGTATGTATGTATGTATATGTGTGTGTATGTATGTAGGTATGTATGTGTGTATGTGTGTATGTATGTATGTATGCATGTATATATGTATGTATGTATGTATGTATGTGTGTATGTATGTATGTGTATGTGTGTATGTATGTATGTATGTGTGTGTGTGTATGTATGTGTGCATGCATGTATGTATGTATGGATGGATGGATGGATGGATGGATGGATCGATGGATGGATGGATGTGTGTATATGTGTGTATGTGTGTATGTATGTATGAATACATGTATGTATGTGTGTATGTATGTATGTATGCATGTGTGTATGTATGTATGTATGTATGTATGTATGTATGCATGCATGCATGAATGTGTGTATGTATGTATGTATGTATGTATGTATGTATTATTATTATTATTAAGGGCATTTAGAGCGCCTAATCTTTCTGGAAAGCCCTAAGCGCTTACAAACTGTACAATACACATTACATCGAACATAGAAACATAGGCCTAATATAATTTTCATCATACATGGCGGACCTCTGTCACTCCATCCCACAAGCACATACACACCGTTAATAATATCAAATATTAGTACCTACTCTCTGGCACACACACACATATCCTCCTCCCACCCCGAGACATATCTATAGGCGCACAGCAATAACATACACAGAAGCACGCTAGCGCGCAGACAGCATAGCTCTTTTAGGTTAATAAATTTCAGAGAGGAAAGAGATGCGTTTTCAAGCCAGATTTAAATGACTGAAGACTTGTTTTGTGCCTCAGCGGGTAGGGAAGTGAATTCCATGAGGAAGGGGCTTGAAAAGAAAAGGATCGCTCACCATATGATTTTGTTCGAAAAGTTGGGATTCGAAATAAGCGGGTATCGGCTGAGGTACGAAGATGACGAGATGGAACGTATAGTTGAAGATATTCAGACAGGTAAGAGGGAATAGAATTGTCGAAGTATCTGAAGCACTGAACAGCAATTTTATGTTGGATCCTTTTCAACACAGGTAACCAATGCAAGTCTTGGAGAAGAGGAGAGACATGCTGAAATTTGGAAGACCGAAATACTAGCCGAGCGGCATGGTTCTGTACTTTCTGAAGTTTGTCAAGGAGCTGTTTTGGGGAACCAGACAGAAGGGAATTACAATAGTCAAGACGAGAAAGAACGAAAGCACAAACTAATATTTTAGTAGCTTCGAGAGTAAGGAGATGACGGATGGAACCTATTCTACGAAGTTCAAGGTAACAGACACGACAGATGTTTGAGACATGCTGCTGAAAGTTAAGAGTGTTGTCGATGGTGACACCTAGATTCTTAACTTTTTGGGAGAGGGTGATGTCTGTCCCATTCAGTGATATGGAAGATGGAATTAAGTCACAGTTGAGAAGTTTTTTAGGAGTAATGAAAATCATTTCAGTTTTGTCTTGGTTTAGTTGTAATTTGTTACAAGTCATCCAGTCTTTCACGTCGGAAATGCAGGCTTTAGTGGTTTGTACGATGTTGTTTACATTAGAGATGGGACCAGAATTGTAAATTTGATTGTCATCTGAGAAGCTATGATGTGATACAGAATGGCGGAGAATAATATTTGCGAGAGGCTGCGTGTACAAAACAAAGAGAACTGGACCCAGGACGGATCCTTGAGGAACGCCATATCTGAGGGCTGAGGGAGGTGAGGGCAAGCCATTTACAGATACAGTCTGTGTGCGGTCAGAGAGATATGACTGAAACCAGGAGAGAGCGGAGCCAGAAATTCCGTAGCAGTTGTGGAGGCGCCAAAGCAGTATCTCATGGTCTATAGTGTCGAAGGCAGCAGACAAATCTAAGAGAGAGAGAAGAGAAATGTCACCATCATCAAGGGATGTCAGAAGATCGTTCACAATTTTCAATAAAGCAGTTTCAGTGCTATGTCCTGATCTATATGCTGACTGATTGGGATATAATAAATGGTTTGATTCAAGATGTTCTAGAAGTTGGTGTAAAATAATTTTTTCAGTTACCTTGGAAAGAAAGGGGAGATTGGAGACAGGCCGGTAGTTTTTGAGAATATCTGGATCAAGAGAAGGTTTCTTTAGGAGAGGTTTGACAATAGCTGATTTGAATGAGCTTGGGAAGATGCCTGACACCAGTGAATGATTGATGACAGATGTAAAGAATGGGAGTAGAGTATCCAAACATTGTGTCAAAACAGAAGCCGGGAGGGGGTCTAATTCACTGGTTTTGATAGCAGAATCCTTGATAGTTTTCTTCACAAAAGACTCAGAGACAGGCTGAAAGGATGTCAGTGGACAGCCAGAGAAGGTTGCATGCATACATGAATGTGTGTATGTGTGTATGCATGTATGCATTTGTATATATATGCATGTATGGATGGATGTATAGATGTATGGATGTATGGATGGATGTATAGATGCATGGATGGATGTATGTATGTGTACATTATACATGCATGGATGCATGTATGGGTTTGCATTGATATATGTATATGCTTAAGTAGGTAGGTAGGTAGGTAGGTAGGAAGGTAGGTAGGTAGGTAGGTAGGTAGATATGTAGGTAAGTAGGTAGGTAGGTAGATATGTAGGTAAGTAGATAGGTAGGTAGGTAGATATGTAGATAAGTAGATAGGTAGGTAGGTATATATATATATAGGTAAGTAGGTAGGTAGGTAGATATGTAGGTAAGTAGATAGGTAGGTAGGTAAATACGTAGGTAAGTAGGTAGGTAGATATATAGGTAAGTAGATAGGTAGGTAGGTAGAAAGGTAGGTAGGTAAGTAGGTATGCAGTAGGTAGATATGCATGCATGTTTACTAATATGCGTGTGTATGTATATAGTTAATATATTTATGAACCTTTATAAACCACAAGACCAGGCCCTTACGTGTGCTGGTATAATCCATCTACCTGTATGCTTTATCGCCAGATACAAAACCATCAAATACACAGACCATATCACCAATGAACAAGTGCGGAAAGAAAACTACGTGGGTATAAGTACAAGTAAGTATAAGTATAAGCACGTAACAAGAACCAAAGACCTCGTTATATCAATCCTCCCTTGAAATGCTGAGAGTAAGAGACGGAGGGGGAGGAAAAAACACCACCACCACCACCATCACCACTACAACAACAACGACAACAACAACAACTGCAGAGTTATATATGTCTGCATATTGCAATGAATGCTTGTTCTTTCTACATTTTGTTAAATCTGTTGATCATGCATTGTGTACATTTCAAGATGTTTGTAAGAGCTATATATTTGAAAATAAATAAAAACAACTTTGAAAAACAACATCTGCAACAACAACAAAACAACTGACAATTTTGAGGACTGGGCAAAGAAAACGTCTGTAAAGACCCATGTTTTGGCACACAACCAAAATAGCTGGAGAACTGTGGTGAATGGGTGTCCTGTTCAGTGCCCTAATGACTTCATGGAGTTGAGGAAGAAGAAAAGAACATTCCAAGGGAGATGATCTCGCTCTCCCTCTTTTGGGACTGTAACACTATCATTTACATTTACTTTACTTAGCAATGCGGCCCCTGGCTTTCATTCTCTATTTTTTTTTTTTTTTTTTTTTAAGCACAACTGGCTTTTTGATTCCTTTGATGTTTGTCTATAACACACACGTCATGGAAAGACTCAGAGATGGCGGACACATGACTGTTCTTGTTTTCTTAACTGCTTCAGACCGTCTCTCTCTCTTTAATCATGTATGTTTATAATATTTCCCTTTCACAAAGCTCTGATTAGACGTGGACTGTACAGCGTTAAGGACCGAGGGTACTAGGATATAATGACAAGTAAGAGCTTTGCTGTTCTGCAATTTGCCTTTCGTCAGGGACGACATTATCGACACAGCTACCTGATCTCCACAGGAATTAGGATCAAAGTTTTCTCACTTGTCCAGACAAATGAACCTCTGAATATAAAAAAAATTCACAGAGAGAGACAGAGAGAGAGACAGAGACAGAGAGAGAGACAGAGATAGAGAGATAGAGACAGAGACAGACAGACAGAGAAAGAGAGAGACAAAGGGAGAGACAGAGACTGGCAGAGAGAGAGAGACTGAGAGAGAGAGAGAGAAGAGAGAGAAGGAGAAAGAAAGAGAGTGAGACAGACAGACAGCCAGACAGACAAACAGACAGACAGACAACAGACAGACAGACAGACAGACAACAGACTGACAGACCGACAGACCAACAGTCACAGACAGACACAGACAGATACACAGACACAGACAAGAGACACACAGAGTGCGAGAGAGAGACAGGGATGGAGAGAGAATGAGAGAGAGAGTGGGAGGGAGAGAGAGAGAGAGAAGGAGGAAGAGGGAGAGAGAGGGGGAGAGAGAGGGAGACAGAGACAGAAACGGAGAGAGAGCGAGAGGAAGAGAGAGAGAGTGAATGAGAAGCACAAAGAAGGAGACAGAGAGAAAGAGAAAGAGGTAGACAGACAGACAGACAGACAGACATAGGCAGAGACAGAGAGAAAGTGAAAATTAAAAACACGAAAAAAACGATGAGTACCACTTATATTATTACTACAATAGGACATTGATCATTTAACCATAATTATAACAGATTGAGTCAACAATAAAGAAGCAGATTCTTACCAGAAAATATATCTTGTAGCGGTAAGTGTGACGTTAGCAGTTTGCTTGTTTGTATGCGTGTGTGTGTGTGTGTGTGTGTGTGTGTGCGTGCGTGCGTGCGTGCGTGCGTGCGTGTGTGTGTGTGTGTGTGTGTGTGTGTGTGTGTGTGTGGCGTGTGTGTGTGTGTGTGTGTGTATTGTGTGTGAGTGTGTGTGTGTGTGTGTGTGTGTGTGTGTGTGTGTGTGTGTGTGTGTGTGTGTGTGTGTGTGTGTGTGTGTGTGTGTGTGTGTGTGTGTGTGTGTGTGTGTGTAAAATGTGTAAAATGTAACATAAAGTCTAACTGGAAACTTGCTGTGTTTAGACAGTCTTAAATTAGGTGGAAAAGCTTTTAAGAATGTGTTACTGGAGTGCCTGAGCCTATCTGTTTGTTTTTGCTTTGTTTTGTTTTGTTTTGCTTGTTTAATCTTACCTATCTTTCTTTATCATTTTGTTTCGTGCGTGCATGCGTGCGTACGCGTGCGTGTGTGTGTATGTATGCGTGTATGTGTGTGTGTGTGTGTGTGTGTGTGTATGCGTGTGCGTGTGTGTGTGCTAGTGGTGTGTGTGTGTGTGTGTGCGTGCGTGCGTGCGTGCGTGCGTGGTGTGTGTGTGTGTGTGTGTGTGTGTGTGTGTGTGTGTGTGTGTGTGTGTGTTCATTTCATTTCATTTCTTTCCTCTTTTTTTCTCTCCACTGGCTGTTTTGGAGTATAGTTGCTAGTTGTTGTTGGTTAAACTTGCCTGATGTTAAAATGTCATCATTTTGGCTCACAGTGCTTCTGTTGGTGTTTTTAGCAAAGGATGCTCAGGTTAAAAATCTGATCGATAATACCACTTCCCTTTGCGAAATCTGGCCTGTTCTTCAGCAATAACGGCATCAGCTTGCAGCTGTAATCTAGTCAGAATGATTCTGAGGTTTACTTTGCCGGCATGACTGATCAAACTGATAGTGCCGATCTGTCTGGAAGTTGGGATATTTCCTATCTTGGAAAGGGTGAAGATTATTGATTGGGTCAATGGCGATGCCCACTCGTCTCTGTACCAGATTTTGTTGCAGATGGCAGTGATGATATCAGTTACTGCCTCCCCGCCATATTTCAAGATTTGCAGAGATGTTGTTAATGCATGCAGGCTTATCGTAATTCACAGACTTGTCTGCTGTCACAACTTCTTCACAGAGTATTGGAAAGTCATCTTTGTTTGATGAATTGCGTGAAGTGATAGGCTGATACAATACTATTATGAAAAATGTAGACTAGGTAAAAAACATGCTAGGTAGGACCTCAGGACCTGATCCCCATACACAAGGCACCTGTGACCTTAGTGCATATGGAATTCGTTCCAAGCGCGAAGCCAGACATTGTCTTGAGAAACTAAAACTGAAACTCTACCGTTATCATACTTGGATCTTTTTTGGTCTGTTAGTTAGTAGTTCAGAATAGTACTTGGTCCTTTCTTTCATGATGTCTTTTTCTTGTATGAGACAGTCGCTGACTTTTTTCATCATTAATGGTTTGCTTTTGTTTTTTGAAATTGTCTTGTCTTGTATGAAATACGCGTTCGTATTCTTCTTTCGTGTTTTTTTTTCTGGTTCCTGTTTGTTTTTGATTGGTTAAGTTATCCACAATCTTAAAAGCTTTTTTTTATGTCCTTGTTGTCAAGTTTGTTTCTTTTTTCTCTCAGTGTCTTCACATCGTTATTTGATCAATCCTTTTTTTGTGTGTTTTTCATTTCTTTACTTTTTCCAGAGTTGTATTTCCCCCTTCCCTTCTCAGTTTTCTATTTTGCCTGAACTTTTTTTCTAGTGTCACACATCTCCAAGATATGGTCTGTGATCTATGGCGAGGATTTCCATTAGTTTAACCCTGATATATCTATTGCTATCGCAGTCTTCATTTGCTTGAATTTGTTTAGGAGGGCTTCAATGTTTTCTTTAAGCAATGATAATATGGGACAAATTTTCCTGCAATGGTCACTTCGACATTTTTTCAGAGATGTCAAAATCTTTCAGTTTGCCAAGATTGAAGTTGAAACGACTGTTTTTCATTCTATTGTTAATCTTCAGCTTACTTTGTAATGAGCAGAAAACAAAAAGAGTATGCTCACACAAGCCCGGGGGAACCAAAGGTAGATACATGCACACACTTTCTTGAGGTTGACGCTGCGGAGGAAACATAGATTTATGCACACACAACACGCAGAATGAAAATTGAGTGTGATTAAAATAGTCATTACAATATAAACAGAGTGTGTTTATAGTAATTCTTACAATATATGCAGTTTATGCTCACACCGGTGCAAACGCCGTGGTCCAGTGGTAGTGCAATTGCCTACTGACTACAAGGTTTGTGGGTTTGATTCCCATCATTCTTGTCACAATCATTGCGGAGAGGTGAAGGGGGTTGGTTTCAACAGCAACTGCCCCTTACTCAGTGCTGAGAGTGCTCTGGGCTTATTAGGAATCCTGGGACCAAACTGTCGAGTGTTATCCACATTATGAATGCTCATCATGGTGTCGCTCAGTTTGTCTTTGACCAACGTGACAGGTGCCTGTATCTATTGGGCTTGGCGTACCTAACGAAAATAAGCATAGAATACAGCCTTGCGAAACAATCTCAATCCAGAAGGGAAATGTACAGCACTATAATTATCAGCTCTTGTTTCATGATTATCACAACATTGTGAAAAATCGTCCCAGATTCT
>JAPXFY010000013.1:7991237-7996237 GCA_030674185.1 Monoplex corrugatus | reverse complement strand
TTTGTTCTATCTCTGTGTGTGTGTGTCTCTCTCTCTGTGTCTGTCTGTCTGTCTGTCTGTCTGTCTGTCTGTCTCTCTCTCTCTCTCTCTCTCTCTCTCTCTCTCTCTCTCTCTCTCTCTGTCTTTCCCATTCCTTCCTTTCCAATTTGTCTCGTTTGTTCCTTCGCTCTTTCTTTGTGTTTATCAGACGACTTGTTATGGACTTCCCTTTGTGGCGGAGAATGTGTCACGAACAGATCTTCAAAGTTGTTTATTAATTGATATCTGTCGATCCTACGTCGCAATATTGCTCCTGATCTTCCAGAACAAAGTAGAGAAAATGAAATGACAAAATGAGCACAAAAAATGTTTATATACAAAAGCACATTAACATTGCTAGACGGTTCCAAGACAGATGCCATCTGAAATTACCTGTTTTCTCTGCACTGTTAATAAATGGAATAGAAACACAACGAAAACAAACAGGCAAAGAAATAAATAAACAGACTGCTGTCATCAGAATCGCCCTAAAGTTTTGGATGTGTTTTTCAAGTAAAAAAAAAAGAAAAAAAAAAGAAAAAGTCGCGCGCAATAACACAATAACAAAACAAGAAAGCGAACAAAAAAAAATGCTGTAATCTAAAACAAACGACGTAATTTCTTTCTTTCTTTCTTTCTTTCTTTCTTTCTTTCTTTCTTTCTTTCTTTCTGTCTGTCTGTCTGTCTGTCTGTCTGTCTGTCTGTCTGTCTGTCTGTCTGTCTGTCTTTCTTTCTTTCTTTCTTTCTTTCTTTCCTTCTTTTCTTTTTCTTTCTTTTTCTTTCTGTCTTTCTGTCTTTCTGTCTTTCTTTCTTTCTTTCTTTCTGTCTTTCTGTCTTTCTTTCTTTCTTGTTTTCTTTCTTTCTTTCTTGTTTTCTTTTTTTCGTTCTTGTTTTCTTTCTTTCTTTCTTTCTTTCCTTCTTTCTTTCTTTGTTTATCTTTATTGTTTTCGATTCTTTGTTTTCTGTATTTCTAGAAGCATTTGTGTTCGTAATTTCTTTTCTTTTCTTTCACGATTTGTCTCTCTTTCTTTCTTTGTTTCTTTTTTTTTTTATATTACATGTCTTTGTTATAGTATTCATGATTATAATTGTTGTCTCAGAATTATCATTGCGTTTACTATCATTGCCATTATTATTATTATCATAAGGAGGAGGAGGAGGAGGAGGAAGAGGTGGACGACGAAGACGAGGATAAGGATGATGATGATGATGATGATGATGATGATGATGATGATGATGATGATGATGATGATGATGATGATGATGATGGTGATGGTGATCATTGTTATTGTTATTGTTAGTGCTATCATTATTATTATCATCATCATCATCATCATCATCATCATCATCATCATCATCATCATCATCATCATCATCATCATCATCATCATCATCATCATTATTATTATTATTATTATTATATTATTATTATTATTATTATTATTATTATTATTATTATTTTTGTTGTTGTTGTTGTTGTTATCATTATTACATACATCATCATAATTATATTACATGAAGAAGTAACGGGTTTTGTTCAGCACTGACGCCTTTATTTCAATGGATTACATTTTCAGTGTAAACTAAATACAGCAAAATCAAAGAATGATTTGACAAGCGTTAGGGATGAAAACCTTTGGCAAATCATGAGAAACTTCAATTAGCTCCTGAAACACCATGGAGGGAAATTAAAATACTCCATAGTGCATTGATCGGTTGATTGGCTGGTTGCCTTGTTCATTCATTCATTCATTCATTCATTCATTCATTCATTCATTCATTCATTCATTCATTCATTCATTCATTCATTCGTTCGTTCGTTCGTTTGTTCGTTCGTTTGATTGTTTGTTTGTTCTTTCGTCCGCTCATTCATTCATTCATTCATTCAATCAATCAATCAAGTATTCATTTATGCATTCATTCATTGATTCATTCGTTTCTTAGTACGTTCATTCGTTCGTTCTTTCGTTCATTCAATGATCAACAGATATAATCGCTTGCTTATTCCATTGTTGAAACAGCAACACATCAATAAATCAACAACAATCATAAATGCAACTGAAAGAAACAAAATGAATGAACACAAATAAGAAAGTTATTAATGAATTAAAAGGCAGTTATCAGCAAAGTGTTTTTTGTTTGTTTGTTTGTTTGTTTTATGTTTTTTTGCTTTTGTTTTTTTTTCCGGATATGGGGTTGGAATTGAGGGAAATCTTGTTGAAAAGGAAAGTAGCAGTGTGACACATCAAGATGATAATTCACAATATAGATGACAGACCATTGAATATAAATAAGACACGATTCATGGCTTCAGTTCCTGCACAATGGGATGTGTGTCTTTTTCTGACTGTGTATCTGTTCCCTTTTGTATTCAATTTGTTAGTGTAAGGTTCGCCCAGTTGTTTGTTTTCTTCTAACTCTGTATGTTTTCTTCTAGTTCTTCTCTCTCTCTCTCTCTCTCTCTCTCTCTCTCTCTCTCTCCTCTCTCTCTCTCTCTCTCTCTCTCTCTCTCTCCATATCCAATCGTTCTCCTTTGTTCCCTTGCTTTTTCTTTTTGCTTATCTCCTTTTTGTCAGAAGTCTTGTTATGGCCTTCAATAACGTGTCACCAAAAGATCTTCAAAGTTGTTTATTAATTAATATCTGTCAGACTTACGTCGCAATATTGCTCCTGCTCTTCCAGAACAAAGTAGAGAAAATGACAAAATGAGCACAAAAAATGTTTATATTCAAAAGCACACTAACATTGCCAGACGGTTCCAAGACAGAAGCCATCTGAATGACATTTTCCTCCACACTGTCCGCAAATGAAGTACAAACACACAACGAAAACAAACAGGCAACGAAAACAATAAACAGACTGCTGTCACAAGACTCGCCCTTAAGTTTTGGACGTGTTTTTCAAGTAGAATAAAAACAAAACAAAAAAAGTTGCGCGCAATAACACAATAACAAAACAAGAAAATGAGCAAAGAAAATGCTGTAATCTAAAACAAACGACGTATTTTCTTTCTGCCTTTCTTTCTTTTTTTATTTATTTCTGTCTGTCTGTCTTTCTTTCTTTGTTTCTTTCTTTCTTTGTTTCTTTCTTTCCTTCTGTCTTGTTTTCTTTCCTTCTTTCTTTCTTTCTTTCTTTCTATTTTTCTTACTTTTTTTCCTTCCTTCCTTCTTTCTTTCTTTTTCTTGTTTCCAGTTCTTTGTTTTCTGGATTTCTAGAAGCATCTGTCTTCGTTTTTTTTCTTTTTCTTTTCTTTCATCATTTGTCTTCTTTCTTTCTTTCTTCGTTCCTTCCTTCCTTCTTTCCTTCCTTCCTTTCTTTCTTTCTTTCTGACTTTCTTACATTGCGCTTCTTACTTTTCATAGTCATAATCATTATTACAATTATCGCTATCTTAGAATTAACATTGTCTACTACCATTATCATCTTTATTGTGATGATGATGATGATGATGATGATGATGATGATGGTGATGGTGATGGTGATGGTGATGGTGATGGTGATGGTGATGGTGATGGTGATGGTGATGGTGATGGTGATGGTGATGGTGATGGTGATGGTGATGGTGATGGTGATGGTAATGGATGATGATGATGATGATGATGATGATGATGATGATGATGATGATGATGATGATGATGATGATGATATACTACCACTGCTGCTGCTGATGACGATGACGACGATGATGGTGATGATGATGATGATGATGATGATGATGATGATGATGATGATGATGATGATGATGATGATGATGATGATAATGATTTTTATTAATATAATTATTATTGCTATTATTGTTATTGTATACATCATCATTCTGATATTACATGAACATGACCACAGGTTTTGTCCAGCACTGGTGACTTTTTTCAGTGCATTACATTTTCAGTGTAAATTAAATACAGGGGAAAATGATTAGGGAAGTGTTTGGGATGAAAACCTTTGGCAAATCGTAAGAAACTTTAATACAGAAAACAGTCGAGCCCAGGTTAATGAGGCCTTGTATCAGAATCAAACAGCAACCAGCTCCGGAACAATCATCGAGGGAAATTAAAATACCCATAGTGCATTGATCAGTTGATTAGCTGATAGCCATGTTCGTTTGATCATTCATTCATTCATTCATTCATTCATTAAATTCTATTCATTCTTTTCGTTCGTTCGTTCGTTCGTTCGTTCGTTCTTCGTTCTTCATCATTCATTCATTCATTCATTCATTCATTCATTCATTCTTCATTCATTCATTCATTCATTCATTCATTCACTCACTTCATTTGTTTGTTTGTTCATTCGTTTGTTTGATTTTGCGTTCATTCATTCATAGTGCATTGATTAGTTGATTAGCTGGTTGCTTTGTTTGTTCATTCATTCATTCATTCATTCATTCATTCATTCATTCATTCATCATTCAGTCAGCCAGTCAGTCAGTCAGCCAGTCAGTCAGTCATCATTCATTCATTCATTCATTCGTCCATTCATTCATTCATTAATTTCATTCATTCATTCATTAATTCGTCCATGCATTCATTCATTCATTCATTCATTCATTCGTTCGTACGTTCATTCGATCGTCCCTTCATTCATGGGCTGATTAACATACATTTTTTACTTATTCCATTGTTTAAACAGCAACACATCAACACAACAACAACAAGCATAAATACGACTGAAAAAAAAAATGAACGCAAGAAAAAACAATATCAATGAATTAAAAGGCAGTTAACAGCAAACGGTTTTTGATGTTGTTTTGTTGTTTGGAAAACGGATATGGTTGGAAGTGATGGAAATCTTGTTGAAAAGGAAACCAGCAGTGTGAGAAACCAAGATGATAATTCACGATGTGGATGACAGACCATTAAATATGAATATGACGTGATTCATGGCTTGAGTTCCTGCACAACGGGATGTGTGTGTGGTGTGTGTGTGTGTGTGTGTGTGTGTGTGTGTGTGTGTGTGTGTGTGTGTGTGTGTGTGTGTGTGTG
>JAPXFY010000013.1:7981237-7986237 GCA_030674185.1 Monoplex corrugatus | reverse complement strand
CCCGCCCCCACCCCGGTCTCTTTGGTTGGTGAAATGGCTATCGTGCTAGTGATTTGGCTAATGTGCTGGTGCGTGTGTTGAGGGGGGAGGGACTAGGAGTGGGAGTTGGTATAATTGACTACTAGGGCTGATTGTGAAAAATGAACTAATTTATGTAAAGCGCAGTCTTCACCTATGTGTAGGAGAATATCGCTATATAAAAGTGATTTATTATTATTATTATTATTATTATTATTATTATTATTATTATTATTATTATTATTATTTTTATTATATTATTATTATTATTATTATTATTATTATTTTTATTTTTATTTTTATTTTTATTATTATTATTATTTTATTATTATTATTTATTGTTAATATTATTATTATTATTATTATTATTATTATTATTTATTATTATTGTTATTGTTATTGCTATTGTTATTGTTATTATTATTATTGTTATTAATATTATTATTAGTATATTATTATTATTATTATTATTATTATTATATTATTATCATCATCATCATCATCATCATCATCATCATTATTATTATTATTATTATTATTATTATTATTATTATTATTATTATTATTTTGATTATTATTATTATTGCCGTGTCCTCGGGAGCATGGGAGGTGATTATCCAGACAGTGGCAAGGATGGGTTCCCCAGTTATGATCTAGTACCTCCGGGTGTTTCTTGTTAACACTTTAACTCCTGCACCCTATCCACCCAACTGCAAAATCTTAGCCTTTTCACTCTTTCACTCTATCCACCAGCATCCTGTATGAAGCTGGTGGATAGGGTGAGGAAGTCAAAGGGTTAAGCTTTAGGTTTGGTAGCATGGTTGTCGATGCAGGATGCTGGTGGGGTTAAAGGGTTAACTTACTAGTCTTCTATGTTAAAATTCTATGTTTGAATTATTTCTTGATTCTGGAGTGCATATGAACACAAGCGATTGTGAACTTTTTATCGTTGTTTTTTAGGTTTTTCATTAGTAGTTTAACAAAATTGAAACAATGAATGTCCATAATTATTTATTATCATCATTGCTAGTGGAGGTAGTGACAGAACATCTGTAGGGTTAGTTATCATGGAATGTTTATCTGCACAAGTGTTGGAAATGATTGTTCATTTGCTTTTATCATGATAATAATGATGATGATAATGATGCTGACGATGATAATGATGCCGATGATGATAATGAATAAAGAAAAGAGAATGAATTGAAACACAATAACAAAAAAAATAAATAAATAAAACAAAACAAATAAAATAAAACAAAACAAAACAAATGAAATAAAATAAAATAAAATAAAATAAAATAAAATAAAATAAATAAAATAAAATAAAATAAAATGAAACAGAAAACAAAATAAAACAAACTTAAAGAAAACAAAATAAAACAGGATAAAAAAAATGCTCTCTCCAAGGTGCAACTGCATTTAGGGACTGAGATGAAGGGTCATATCTCCATCTCGTTTGTTTCCCCTTAATCACTTCCCTGTAATTACAGTGTTCTCCCTTTCCTCTGAAATCCACAAAGTCACAGGACTTGGCTTGTGTGGGTGCTCAAAAGGATATTGAAGGATCAAAGCGACCAATGTTCTGTAATTTGCTATCGCCAAGAGAAAGGGTCGACCAGTTCGTCTTCAGTTGGGATTAAATGTCCCGAACTTGCAATGAAAAGCACTTTCTTAATGGTGAGGGAAGAGAGAGAGGAGAGAGAGAGAGAGAGAGAGAGAGAGAGAGAGAGAGAGAGAGAGAAAGCAAGAGAGAGACAGACAGACAGACAGACAGACATAGACAGACAGACAGACAGAGACGGAGAGACAGAGACAGAGAGAGAGACAGACAGAAAGAGAGAGACAGAGAGTGAGAGACAGAGAGACAGACAGATGGACAGACAGACAGGCATAGGCAGACAGAGAGAGAGGTGGGGGGGAAGCAAAGGAAAGAGAGAGGAGGGAGAGAGAAAGAAAGAGAAAGAGAGAAACAGAGATAGAGAAGCAGAGAAAAACAGCCAGACATGGAACAGAGAGACAGGAAGAGAGAGAGAGTGAGACAGAGACAGGAATAGAGAGAGAGACAGAGAAGAATAAGAAGCAGAAAAAGGAAATGCATATTTTGATACAAAGAAAAAACAAAAGAAAGAAAGAAACAAAGAATAAACGAAATAAACATAAGAAAGAGCGAAATATGCAGGGATGAGTAGAACAATAAAGGTGCAAATGTTAAACAGAAATGAAAAGAAAAAGAAAAGAAAACACGGCCTCCGTTTTTCTTGTATATATTGTTAAGTGTTGATGTTGTTGTTGTTGTTGTTGTTGTTGTTGTTGTTGTTGTCGCTGTTTGTCGTTGTTTTTGTTTGTGTTTACTTTGTTAGGATTTTTGTTTTGTTGTTGGTGTGTTTTGTTTTTCTGTTTTTTTTCTTTTCGGTTTTTTTTTTTTTTTTTTTTTTTTTTTTAATGTAGATTGACAAACTAAGAGAGACTGAAGAGAAGGGGAAAAAAAATGAAAGAAAGAAGTGTGATAACGGAAGATGAATGTTGATGGCTCATCTGTCAAGAGCAAAGTTAAAGGAAGTTTGCAAAACTATAATCATGTTGAATAAATTGTTTGATGTGCTTCTTTAGTTTCTTTTTACGTGCTTTTGTTTTTGTTTGTGTTTTTTTTTTTTTTTTTTCTTTATTTCTTCCTCTCTTCTATTTTTCATTTTTTCTTTGTTTCTTTTTTAAATTCATTCATTCTCTTTTTCGTTCTTGCATGGTTGCTTGCTTGTTTGCTTTCTTGCTTTCTTGTATTCTTCCATAATCAATTTCTTTCTTCCTTCCTTCCTTTCCTTCATTTTTTTCTATCCCTGTCCGTCTTTCTTCCATTTTCCCCATCGTTTTCGTCTTTTTTTGTGTGTGTGTCTTTCTTTCTTTTTTTTCTTGTTTTCATTTTTTATCGTTCTTTCTTTCTTTCATTATTATATGCTCCTGGAACTCTGGAAAGATCTGAAGGCCAAACACAATGCTCTCAGCAAAGTGGAATCAGCAAGGCGAAGAAAGAGCAAAAAGAAGAAGACTCAAGATCGTTTCTTCAAAGATCCCTTTGACTTTGCAAGAAAGCTGTTTGAACAACCCAAATCAGGGACTCTCACAGTGGGCAAGGAAACCCTAGAGCAGCATCTCAGGGAAACATATTCCGATTCTCAGCGCGAGGCACCACTTGAAATCCAGAATCTGGTTTGGCCTGCAGCGCCAGAAGGAAAATTCAATAACAAACCACCAACACTGGATGAAGTGAAGAACGTAGTAAAGAAAGCCAGAGCCAAGTCAGCACCTGGACCAAACGGAATACCATACCTGCTCTACAAGAAATGCCCAAAAGTGCTCGAGTGGCTCCACAAGATGATTCGATCAGCATGGAGGAACCAGAAGATCAGCGACCAATGGATGAGAGCTGAAGGAGTGTACATTCCGAAGGAGCAGAACTCCAGCAGCATCAATCAGTTCAGGCCAATATCACTTCTGAACGTCGAGGGGAAAATCTTCTTCTCTGTTATGGCAGCAAGATTGACAAAATACCTGACTGAAAACAAGTATCTGGATATGTCAGTCCAAAAGGGAGGCATACCAGGAATGCCTGGATGCTTGGAACATGCCACGTTGATTTGGGATGCCATCCAAAAAGCAAGAACAGAGAAGAGAGACATTGACGTAGTTTGGCTTGATCTGGCGAATGCATATGGATCAGTTCCACACGATATGATCCAGCTGGCTCTTGAAATGTATCACATCCCAGAAAACATCCGAACAATGCTGAGGAAGTATTTCCAAGGGTTCTCAATGCGGTTCTCTACCAAAGAATACACCACGGACTGGATAGACCTAGAGGTGGGCATTGCAATGGGCTGTGCAATCTCTCCCATACTGTTCGTGTTGGCAATGGAAGTCATCTTGAAAGCTGCAATGAAGAGTTCAGGTCCAGTGAATCTGGGAGATGGATACCAGATGCCTCCTCTGAAAGCTTTCATGGATGACACAACAGTCTTGTCCACGGATGAGGAAGAGACACACCAAATCTTAAAGCAGCTGGATGAGCTGGTGGCCTCTTCAAGAATGAGGTTCAAACCTAAGAAATCCCGAAGTCTCTCACTGCGAAAAGGAAAAGTGGCAGATTCAGTCAAATTCATGGTAGCCAACCAAGCCATCCCCACTGTCACAGAAGAGCCAGTAAAAAGTCTCGGAAGATGGTATGACCGAATCCTGAAAGACACACAAAGGGGATGTGAAACCAAGCAAACAGCAGAAGAAGGCCTGAAGAAAATAGATAACTGCGGACTGCCAGGCAAATACAAAGTCTGGTGTCTACAGTTCATGCTGATACCAAAGCTGCTGTGGCCACTGCTAATCTATGACATTTGCACCAGCACAGTCGAAGCAATGGAAGCCAAAATCAACAAATACACAAGAAAATGGCTCGGTGTCCCACCTGGTCTCACTGATGTTGCATTCTACTGTCGTCAAGCAATGCTGAAGCTACCTCTCAAATCGTGAGATCAGTTCATCCAAAGCTGAGAACTGGCAGAAAGTGGAAAGTCCAAGAGGCTGTAAACAATGCCAAGAGAAACCTCAGCATCAAAGAAATAATTGGACACACGCAAACCAACAGACAGGGACTGGGAGCAACAAAAATGCAGTGGTGGTCCAAAGCCAAAGGGAAGGAAAAAAGAGACATGATCATACAGGAGTTGAAGGAAGAAGAAGATGTCAAAAGAGTGCAGAAGGCAGTCCAGCAAGGTCAACAGGGGCAATGGACAACATGGGACAGTGCACTCCAAAGAAGTCTCAGCTGGAACGATATGTGGCACATGGCTCCTCTAAGGATAAGCTTCCTCCTCAGATCTGTATATGACCTGCTCCCCTCGAATGCAAACTTAGTGAAATGGGGGAAATCAGACGACCCAGCATGTCCGTTCTGTCAGAAGAAACAAACAGTGGAACATGTCCTAAACTCTTGC
>JAPXFY010000013.1:7966237-7973737 GCA_030674185.1 Monoplex corrugatus | reverse complement strand
AAACAAACAAACATATACGCACACGTTCTTTTCTTCTCCCCCTCCCCCTCCAGATAAATATTGCATTTGGCACTGTAAACTAAACATGATATTATTCTAAATCCCATTACTCTTCACTATTAAAGAAAGCGCTTGCATAATCTCTAGATCTTTTAACCTTTGACTCCCGCGCCCTATACACCAACGGCAAAAACTTAACTCTTTGACTCCCTCTCCTACATGAAGCTGGTGGATAGGGTGAGGGAGTCAAAGGGTTAAGGTTTTGCTTTGCTAGCCTTGCTGACGATGCAGTGTGTTGGTGGACAAGTGTAGGAGTCAAAGGGTTAGATTTTTGCTTTGCTAGCCTTGTTGACGATGCAGTGTGTTGGTGGACAGGTGTAGGAGTCAAAGGGTTAAGTTTTTGCTTTGCTAGCCTGGCTGAAGATGCAGTGTGTTGGTGGACAGGTGCAGGAGTCAAAGGGTTAAATATCGAATGACTGTGCGAACAGAACCCATTGCGGTGTGTTATTTCTGGCGTTAACGTTGTTGTTCTGTTGATTTTGTTGTCGTTTTTTGTTGTGTTGTTGTTGCTTTTTTACTATAAGCTCGCGTCTTGTGTGCTTATGAGGTCAAGTGCGTCTGAGTTTGTCTGCTTAAAGTTGAATAGCTGCAAACATTTGGTTCCAATAACTATCCTTAAAGTCTGAAGAACCAATTCAGCACTTGTAAACAGAAAGCAGAATGAAAGAAAACAAGCCATGAAAGATGAATGAAATGTTAACTGCTGGAGGCCAGTTTAATACAGGAAAAAGAAATGAAAAGAAAAAGTCACGAAAACACAAAGAAAACATGAAAGCAAATAAATAGCCGTGTGCCCAAATACTTCAGAAACTCAGAATGATCTGACCATTCTGATAATCTTGCTGTTCTGATACACCAGTTTGTGCAAGTTTGTTTTCATCAAAATCCTTGAAACCAATATGATATCAAGCACTCGTTGTTAACCTATTGCCTCACTCTTGTGGTTTATCTTTCCGTCTTAAGCAGTTCTGCATGCTAAACACCGGCGAGCATATTCGAAAGTATGAAACAGGATTACTTATCTAAAAAATCAAAGTATACGCCATTTATTTTTTTTCTATCGAGCTCCATGAATCTATTCCTTGTCTTTTGTTTACGCTTAGCAAAGACCAGCTGACCAGTCTGTTCTTGTCAGGGAGAAGAGTTTCAGAATGGTTCAGACGTTTGCCTGCCCATAACTAAACTCCAGAATCCAGGGTTCGCTACCCATAGAGGCCTTGACTTTTCTCCTCAGTATGACCAGAAAATCGAACTGAACGTCTAGTCCTTTGGAAGGGGACGAAAAACGAGTCGGACCTGTGTGACTTCTGGCTGCGTACGCTACAGATCCCACGGCAGTTCAAGATCGTGAAGAGGAGGGCATTGCCTAGCTGCTTTGGTATAAAACATTGAAGAGATAGTTTGATTTTCTGTGTCCCACCCATTGAAGACCAATTCGCCTTCTTGCATTAAAGAAGACTTGATTTAAAAAATGAATATATATATGAATCTGCAGCGAAGGAGAGGGGATGGGAGCCGCCCTCGTGGTGCTGGCCCCTGGAAAAGTTGAGGTCTCTGTCACCTCACTCCCCTACGACCTTAGGGTTAAGGAACTATGTAGATAGGACCTCAGGACCAGGCCAGCTCGTGGGTTTATGTGCAGGCTAAAGGTTTGTGCCGTGATCATTCTGGATTCAGTGTTTGAGCTTAGCGGTGGGCTTAACCAAGGACCAGATCAGTATTACCACGAGGTGAGAAACCAATTTTCTGGCAGATGAATCAAGTTTCGTATACTTCTTCAATCTAACAATGCACGTTTAAGTAAACGGATATGTGGATTTAAGCGATGTACCGTGTAATAAACATTGTGAGTTGTGCAAACGGACACTATTCTGGACGAATTATGTTGCAGAAAAGTTGAACAAGTACGTAAACAAATAGATAGATAAATAGCTGAATGAATAAATAAACGAATGAATGAATGAATGAATGATTGAATGAATGATGAATACTATATAAATGAATGAATGAATCAATCAATCAAAGAATGAATGAATGAATGAATAAATAATTATATGAATGAATGAATGGAGGAAGGAACGAAGGAAGGAAGGAAGGAACGAACGAACGGACGGACGGACGGACGGACGGACGGACGGACGGACGGACGGACGGACGGACGGACGAACGAATGAACGAACGAACGAACGAACGAATGAATGAATGAATGAATGAACGAAAGAACGAATGAATAATAAATAAATACATAAATAAATAAATAAATAAATAAATAAATAAATAGATAAATAAAAAAGATAAATGAATAAAAAAATAAATATAGATAAATAAATAGATATTAAATAAAGAAATAAAGAAATAAAGAAATAAAGTAATAAAGAAATAAAGAAATAAAGTAATAATTGATAAGCTATCCACAAGTGAGTGTTTTCTCGGGAGGCTTTAGATTAACTCAGTATGTGGTAAGTTATGGTTGGATTTTGTGTATTTGTTCCCCTTGATGGGCAGGTCAATGCATGCGTCTGCATGTCTGTCTGTCTGTCTGTCTGTCTGTCTGTCTGCGTGTCAACCGCTCAGTCTGTCTGTCTGTCTTGATGTCTGTCTATTTGCATGTCTGTCTGTCCGCTTGTGTATGAACTAAAAACAAAAACTGATGAAATTAAAATCGTGATGATAAGAAGAAAAAAAAGAACAGAAAAATAAAATGAACACAGGTAATTCAAGGAAAAACAATACAACAAATAACAACAAAGAAGAAAGAAACAAACAAACAAAGGAGCATGAGAGAAAACTAGTGGCAGAACGAAGTTAAGGGGAAAAAAGAGACAAAGAAAAAAGAAAAAAAAAGAAAAACAAACAAGGAAAGTGTTGAAATATTGATTGATCGCTGCAGGCAAGTTTGCAAAAGAAACCGCGACTATTATTGTTTTGTAAAACTGTTTTTGTTTGTCTGTTTGTTTTTGTGGGTGTTGTGTTTCTTTGCCTTTTCGATTTTACATTGCGGTTTTCATTTCATTATTTCTATTTTATTTCTTGGAGGGGGGGGGGGGGGTTACAATGTGCACATCTGAATGGACATTAAAAAAGAAATAAAGCGTACACAATGCTCTGTCTCTGTCTGTCTGTCTGTCTGTCTCTCTCTGTCTCTTTCTGGCTCTGTCTCTCTGTCTCTGTCTCTCTCACGCACTCACACCACACACACACACAACACACACACACACACACACCACACACACACACACACACACAAACACAAACACACACACAGCACACACATGCACGAACACACGCAACACACACACACACACACACACACACACACACACTAAATACTAACACACAGACAGACACACATCACACACACACACACACACACACACACACACACACACACACACACAATGCACATATACAATGCACACACACACACACACACACACACACACACAACACACACACACACACACGCAAGCACGCACGCACACAAACACACACACGCAAACACATATACATATGGTCCAACACACACACACACACCACACACACACACACACACACACACACACACACACACACAAACACACACCACACACACACACACACCCACACACACACATACACACTCACACACACACACACACACACACACACACACATACACACACGCACACACAAACACACACACTCACACTCACACACACACACACACACACACACACACACACCACACACACACATACACACACACGCACACACACACGCACGCATACACACACACACACACACAACACACACACACACACACACACACACACGCACGCACGCACGCACACACACACATACACACACACCTCATAAAAATCCCTATAATTGTTGCTTGCCTTTTCCCAGCCTTCTTTATTAATGATTTCCTTGTGTCTGCCTTCTTCAAGACTGTCTTGTTTGTTTTCTTTGCTGTCCATGGAACTCTCAACATTCGTCTTAGAAACCACATTTCAGTTGCCTCGACTTTGTTCTGATTTTGCGTGTTTACTGTCCACGCCTCACAACGGTACAACAGTATCGGTTCTAAAGAACACTCAAAAACTATCTTCCTGATGTTAATTTATAGACATTTGTTGGTAAGAACGCTTTTTATCTTCCTGAATGCTGTTTTAGCTTGGCCGATTCTGCTGGATATTTCTGATGTGCATCTGCCGTCTGTTGTGATGACCGTTTCTAGACATTTAAACTTATCAATGTGTCTCAAATTTGTGCCATTTGCTGTTATTTTGCATATGGGGATTTGTTGGTTGTTTTGCTGAATACCATGACTTCCGTCTTCTTCTATTGAGCTCCAGCCATTTATTTTTTTGTTTTGTATTTCTAACACATTTACACGATTCTCTGGGCCTTTCTTTCATTTTCTGCAATTAGCACGGTGTCATGTGATTAAAGAATGTTGTTTACCATTTTTCCTCCAAACTTCATCTCAAGTATCTCATGATGGTTTCGCTGTAAAATAAAAACAAATATGGTGACAAAGCAACGACCCTACCTGACCCTCTTTTGATATTTTTGGAAAGAGCTTTTATTGTTTTCTATTCTCATTGCTGCTGCTTGTTCCCAATACATATTTCTACTTATTCTTAAATATTTTCCATCAATATTGAGCCTTTCTAGTTGTTTGCTGATCCGTTTTCCATATCTTACCCGATCGGAAGCCTTGGTATAAGCAACAAAGCATAAATGCAAATCCGTATTTTACTTGACTGACCTATTTATGATAGTTCTTAGGATGTATATGGCATTAATAATTCTTTTCTCTTCGACAAATTCACATTGTTCTTCCCCTATTTCTCTTTTCATTCTGTTCCTTGTCCTCATAATGATTATTCTTAATAGGATTTTTGTTACATGATTAATCAAGTTGATTGTACGATGGAGTTCGCATTCTATAGCCCCTGTCTTCTTTGGAAGTGTAATGAAAATTGGTTTTGACATATCTTTGGGGATTTTTCCAGTGTCATAAATTTATTCAGGAGGACTTATTTTTTTATATACTCAGTTCTTGTACGGCCTACTCCTTTCTGTAGTAATGCAGTCTGGTCCTGGAGCTTTTCCCAGTTTCATCTTTTTTTAATGCTGCTCTAACTTCATTTTTCAATGTGTTCTTCGTTTCTGTCATCTCAAAAAAGGTCTTTAATGTACTCTCCCCATCTCTCTAATATTTTGCCTTTTTCCACGATAAACGTACCATCTTTGAATTTTAAGCAAACAGTCGATATGCATGTGTTTTTTTCTGTACATGCACACACTATTCTTTAATAAAAGAATTGATTTTGTTTTGATATTGTTTCTCTTCTTCTTTGTCTCTGTCTGCGTTGTCTGGCTGTCTGCCTCTCTCTCTCTCTCTCTCTCTCTCTCTCTCTCTCTCTCTCTCTCTCTCTCTCTCTCTATCTCTCTCTCTCTTTGTTTTCTGACTCTATCTGTCTGTCTGTCTATCTATATATCTATTTATGTATCTATCACACACACAACACACACACACACACACACACACACACACACACACACACACACACACACACACACACACACACACACACACACACCACACACACACACAGGCAAATGACGAACATTTCTTGCTAATCTCAACATTTTAGTCTCCCTTTACTCAGTGTTCTACCCCCCCCCCCCCCACCATGCATATGGTTATAGTGTGGGTCAGACCAGTACTTCTATGTCGGGAACACTACACAAATCAGCAGAGCTAATGGATCTCTACATTAAGTGGCCACACAGGGGCCAAATATCGACTTCGGTGTACATAGCACTCAAACAACTGTGTTAACCCTTTGGCTCCAGCACCCTGTCCTCCAGCATCCTGCATTGTCAACCACGCCTGCAAATCAAACACTTAACCTTTTGACTCCCTCACACTATCCGCCAAATTCCTGCAGGAAGCTGGTGGATAGGATCAGAGAGTCATGGTTTGAGTTTTTTCAGATTGCAGATAGGGTGCGGGAGTCAAAGGGTTGAGCTTTTGCAGTTGGTAGATAGGATGAGGGAATCAAAGGGTTGATCAGCCCCACTTTTGTCCATCCTCTGGAGACCTTGAACAAGTGACCTTCATATCACAGCTCCGGTATCCGGCATGATACATTTGCAATGCCGGGACTTGTCTGCATATCATCAGCAGGAAGTCTGTCATGTACGGTAATGCTGTACCGCTGCCTGCTGAGTGTGTTATGGACCCACTTTGGTAATACTGAGGCACCATCATCAAGTGCCCTTCTGCATGGCGTTGGTGATCATGGCCCTCCACGCTATCTATCCCTTGTCGTTGCAAACACATCTACCACCCTGTCTGTCCTCAGCCACCCTGCATGTCCGTCCAATATTTTATCTCTGGGTCTAACTGGTGTTCTCTTTCCCCCAGCTTTCCTGTTGTGACCAAGGTGCTCTAATTCCCCTTTCCTCATAAAATGCCAAATAACTGTTGCCCGTCTTTCCTAATTTTCTATAGTAATGTCTGCCTCATTCAAGGCTGTCTCGTTTGTTTTCTTTGCTGTTCATGGAACTCTCAACTTTCTTCTTAGATACCACATTTCCACTCTGTCCTGTTCTGACATTGCGAGTTGATTGTCCATGCTTCACAACCGTACAGCATTATCAGTTCTATATAGCATTCCAGAACTCTCTTCCTGATGTTAATTGATAGGATATAACTGCACAATTCAGCAGGGAGTGCCACTTTGGTAATACTGAGGCACCATCATCAAGTGCCCTGCTGCATGGCGTTGGCGATAATGGCCCTCCACACTATCTATCCCTTGTCGCTTCAAGCACATCTACTATCCTCTCTGTCTTCAGCCACCCTGCATGTCCGTCCAATATTTTCTCCATGGGTCTACCTGGTGTTATCTTTCCCTCCAGCTTTCCTGTTGTGTTTAGGTGTTCTAATTCCTCTTTCCTCGTAAAATTGCCTATACATGTTGCTTGTCTTTTCCCAATGTTCTTTATCAACGATCTTCTTGTGTTTGCCTCCTTCAAGACTGTCTCGTTTGTTTGTTTTTTCTTTGCTGTCCCTGGAACTCTCAACATTCCTCTTAGATACCACATTTCAGTTGCCTTAATTTTGTTCTGACTTTGCGTGTTGACTGTTCACGCCTCATAAACGTACAGCAGTATCAGTTCTATACAACATTCAAGTAACTCTCCCTGATGTTGATTGATAGGACATAACAGCACAATTCAGCAGGAGGAGGGGGACTGTTTGCCGCTTATCATAATGTTCTTTCGTTCATGTGGTGCCAACTTAGTGTTTGATATGCCTTGCAGTACCGGGACTTAAATGCACAATTCCGTGAGGGGCCTGTGTTTGCCACTTATCATAATGTTCCAACTATTCATATGGTGCTTCCAGCTGAGTGCCTGATAGGCCCACATTTGCAATAC
>JAPXFY010000013.1:7946237-7961237 GCA_030674185.1 Monoplex corrugatus | reverse complement strand
TTTTCTGAATCACCAAGCAGCATCTGCAGATTTAAATAGAAATAGCACAAACAAATAAAAAAAAAAAAAAATTTCTTTCTCTCTGTCTTTCCCCCCTTCTCTCTCTTTCTCCTATTTCTCTTTTTATCTCATCTCCTCTTCTTCTCCTCTCTCTCTCTCCTCTCTTTCTCCTCTCTTCTCTCTTCTCTCTGTATCTCTCTGTGTCTCTGTCTGTCTCTCTGTCTCTATCTGTCTCTCTCTGTCTTCGTCTCTATCTATCTCTCTCTCTCTCTGTCTCTGTCTCTTCCTCTCTCTCCCTCTCCTTTCTCGGTCTCTCTCTCTCTTTCCCTCTCTTTCTGTCTCTGTCTGTCTGATTGCCCGTCTGTCTGTCTCTCTCCCTCATGCAAACACACACACACACACACACCACACACACCACACACACACACACACACACACACACAACACACACACACCACACACACACACACACTCTCTCTCTCTCTCTCTCTCTCTCTGCTTCAGTTTCTGCATGTTTTCCTAATAAAGGTTTTGAAAAAAAATTCCTGCACTGTGTTGGGGTTAGACCATTAAATTGATGACTCGTACACAAATTTCATTCACTCATAAATACCATCATAAGATTGTGTCAAAATAAATCCCAACCAGATTGTTGTATTTTGAAAAAAAGTCTGAAACGCGCGCGCGCCGCACACACACACACACACACACACACACACACACACACACACACACACACACACACACACACACACACACACACACACACACAACACACACACACACACACACACACCACGCACACACACACGCCTGTCATCCACTTCATGAACATGCTTTTGACAATAACGTAATAACGTTTATGTTTCTATACCTACCAACCTCATGAGTGTCTGTATTTCTCGGGCCTGGTTGTCACCATGCTTTCACAATGACACAAGGGCATATAGCACAGTCCTTCCACGAGACTCATTAGAAACAGTGACTCCATTGAGCAGCATTATTATCATCGTCCTTGCTTAAACAGTCCTGCACTGGATACGTGACCCTTTATCTCTTTACATCATTACAGACTTTACGGTTCATCATGCATTTTCAGCGCGCGACGGGTTTATCTAGTGCAGACATTGTTGAAAAAAGAGGGTTAAGAAAGAGAGTAAGAGGAATACAGAGAGAGAGAGAGAGAGAGAGAGAGAGGAGAGAGAGAGAGAGAGAAGAAAGAGAGAGAGAGACACAGAGAGAGAAGAAGAGACACAGAGAGAAACAAGAGAGACAGAGACAAGAGAGAGAGAGAGAGAGAGAGAGAGAGAGAGAGAAGAGAGAGAGAAAGAGAGAGAGAAGAGAGAGAAGAGAGAGAGAGAGAGAGAAGAGAAGAGAAGAAGAGAGAGAGAGAGAGAGAGAGAGAGAGAGAGACGAGAGAGAGATGAAGAGAGAGAGAGGTCATGAAGAGAAATGGATACAGAGAGAGAAGTGTTCGATGTAGGAATGGAAGTCAGAGTGTAATTTACTGGAAATGGGAAAGCTCGTTTCTCAGTGATAATGTATTGCAGTTCTCTCACTTGATATGGGTTTTTCTTGAAACATTGTCTTTTTTATTTGTATTTCTTCTTATTCATTTTAACACGTTACAAAAAATAGCAAAGCAGAACAGTTTACATAAAAAGTCTACAGTTCAAAGCACAAGCCACATCTCCACGTTTTGAAAAATACGTATATATGTATGTACTGCGGTGACTTCCAACGATGTATAAGATAAATGTACAAACATACACTGATAGGTGAAAGAGAGAGCATGCTGTTTGTCATATGGAAAAAGAAGTAATATCACACAACACGTAAAGCTACGGATGGGAGCCATTTTTCTCTAAAAATTCCACTTCACTTTTGCATTGCATTCTTCTTGTGGGGTTTTGTATTAAGGTATTTTTATAAGATACAGTGTTTGGTAGATTTTGTGCAAGTTGCTTTGAAAAAATATGCTTTTTTTTTCTGGAAAGACTAAAAGATCGAATATGGAATCAGTGCTCATATGAAAGTGATAAATGATGATGAAATGGTCCCCTGTATAAATTTCTGACACAGTTGTATACACCGAATAAAAAACAACAACACCTGAATACAACGATGCCATATGACATATATGATATATTGGTGCATATGAAAAAAAAAGAAAGAAAAAAGAAAAAGAAAAAAAACAGTTTGAAAGATGCTTAATAGAGTGTGAATATTCTTAAGGGCTGGGAGGGAGAGAAAAGTGTTAAATAGAGAAAGAGAATGATAGAGACATAGGAAGAAAGGTGAGGGCGGCAGAGAGATGGAGACAGAGACAGACAGACAGACAGAAAAAAGAGAAGAAGAGAAGAGAGACGAGGTGAACAGAGAGAGAGAGAAAGAAGAGAGAGACAGAGAGAGAGAGATAGAGAGGAGAGAGGAGACAAAGAGAGCAGACAGAGAGAGAGAAGAGAGAGGAGGAGAGAGAGAGAGAGGAGACAGGAAGAGAGAGAGAGAGAGAGAGAGAGAGAGAGACAGACAGACAGACAGACAGAGACAGACAAAGACGGAGAGCAGAAACAAGAATATTATTTCAGTATTCCAATGCAGAAAGGCAACTTAGTATAAGTTCAGAGAGACAGAAACAAGCAAAACACCATCTCTTGCATGAGTTGAAAAGAATAAATGACCGTCTAAACATGGATGTCAAACGTTAAGCTACAGCTAAACTTTCTGCTGGACAATGAAATGCCGATGTGGCCAAAATTGAATCGCCAACAAACGATTTACTTACACTGTGTAACTCTTTTCAGACCAACAGAGCTGTGATTAGAATAAAAAGGAATCCTGGCGTGATGCTCTGTCCCAGGGCACGAACTGATTTGACAGAGGTCTCTGAGTTACACAAACAGCTGAATCATACAGAACTAAACTCCTGCCATTCCTATCACAATGATCATGTCAGGTTATGTGCGAGCTTCGTTTGTCATTTAGTAGGACCCGTTTGGTGCAAGTTAATTACAGACATGTTACTTTCGTCAGATAAAAACCCATCAAACTGAGAAAATATGCCAGGTATGTAGATATGTATACGTCTGCTTGGCATTTATTGCGGTGTATGTCTTTCAGTTACAGTTTCAGTTTCTAAAGACGACATTCCATGCTCAGATTGAATTCCATGTGCATTAACGTTGCAGGTGCCATGTGATGGAGAAGATCCTAAATGATCATGGGGTAAGCCTTAAGACTGCACATAAACCCATGACCTGGCCCCAGGTCCTGACGTCCTATCTAGTGTGTGGGTTATGTATCCTGGTTAGTATCCTATACTGATATATGTATCAGTCTATCTCTGATTATGTTAATATGTATAACCAAGGGAACATGATAATGAACAGACTACATGAAACAACAATAAGAAGAAGAACAATAATAAACAGTAAACAACTATTGTTGCAAAACAGTGTGATACGATGTAAAAGTATCAAACTCACATTAATGTTTGTTTTCTGCCGAGTTCAGTTTGGGACACAATAGCTGTATATGTGACCTCCCACCGCGAATCAGTCTTAACTAGCATTTTGGGCATTTTGATATATACATATCACTGGAAAGTGTACATTCTGCTGATTATTTTGGTACTTGAATAAAGCTTGTACTAAAAAAAATGTAGAAATTATGTGTTTATAGTCATTAAGTTGTATGACGGCCATTTTGAGAAAACAGCCTCTAAATGTTTGTGTGCTCTCCCACACATTTTCCTTAAATGTCTTTATTTGGTGGCTTTGACCCAGCTTGTTTCTAATTTTCGCTGTCATTATCTGAAAGGTGCACCAAAGAGCTTTCCACCCGTGTATTACATGTGCGGGTACTGTACAGATTACGGTTCATAATAAGAGACAAAAATAGGTACTTTTGGTAGGAAATTGCGTTCTTTATGCTGCGGTCAGTGCATTAAAAAGTACCATTTTAAATTGATCAATAATATTTTTTTCAAGAAAAACATTTGTGGGGGACAGATTATAGTCTACAGAAATCAATTTTGAGAAAAAGTCAAAACACCCCAGATCGACCCTCAGTCACCTTTTCAGCTCCTAGTGCTGTTCGGACTGAGTGCGAGTTAAGACTGATTTCGTGGTGGGAGGTCATATATAATCATACAAAATACAAAAAGAGAAAAAGAAAACAAACACAATTTTATCTGCTTTTTGCATCCGTTTCTTTCTTTCACTGTACACTCTTGCATTGCTCGCAAGTACATGTACGTGGGTTTTCAGCTTTGTCTATCATCACTTCCTGTCATCGATGTCATACGAAAAAGGCTGACAGACATGATGTAAATGCAGATGCGCGATCAATCTAAGTATTAAGAGATAAAAACAGTTCTGGAATCGTTTACTTGCTTGTTACCATACATGTAGAACGGCGTTATCAACATTGGTAGTAGTTTGTATTGGGGTAGATTCATCCCTTTCTCACTCACTATCCGTGTCTGACAAATTAAACAGATCACTTTGATAATAAAATATAAAGAGAAAATAGAGGGAAACAGATAGAGAGATAAATAGAGAGGGGGAGGGGGGGGGGCAAAGACACTCATTCACTCTCCCACTCATATGAGAAATAGAGGGATGGAAGAAAACGAGAAATGGGAGAGAGAGAGAGGAGAGAGAGAGAGAGAGAGAGAGAGAGAGAGAGAGAGAGAGAGAGAGAGAGAGACAGACAGACAGACAGACAGACAGATAGATAGACAGAAAGACAGACAGAAAGACAGACAGAAAGACAACCAGATAAAGACAGAGAGAGAGAGAAAGAGAGAGAGACGGAGAGGGGGAGACAGAGACCGAGACAGAGACACAGAGAGAGACAGACAGACAGACGGATAGAGAGAGAGAGCAGAAACACAGGGGTTAATTCAGTATTTCAATGCAGCAAGACAACTTTCCTAGTGTAAGTTCAGAGAGACAGGTACAAGCAAAACATTCATCCTTTTGCATAAGTTGAAAAGAATAAATGCCTTTTCAAACATGGACGTAAAACTTTAAGCTACAGCTAAACTTTCTGCTGGACAATGGAAATCCCGATGTGGCCAAACCGATTTCGCCAAGAAGCGATTTACTTACACTTTGTAACTCTTTTCAGGCCAATTCAACTGTGATTATAAAAAAAAAGGAATCCTGGCGTGATGCTCTGTCCCAGGGGCACGAACTGATGTGACAGAAGTCTCTGAGTAACGCAAATAGCTGATTCATACAGAAGTAAACTGTTTGTCATCTCCTATGAAAACAACCATGTCAGGTTTTGTGTGCACATCTTTGTCATTTAGTAGGAATGTTTGGTGCAAGTTCATTACAGACATTCTACTTTCGTCAGAAAAAAAACCCATTAAACAGAAGAAATATGCCAGACATGTAGATGGTATACCTCTGCTTGGAATCTTTTCGGTGTATGCTTTTCAGTTTCAATTCCCTTTCTCAAGATGACTTTATATGCTTGGATTGAATTTTACATGCACGAACATCACAGGTGCCATGATATAGAAAAAATCCAAAATGATCATGGCACAAACCTGCACGTAAACCTATGAGCTGGCCAAGTCCTGAGTTCCTATCTAACGTATGGGTTATGTATCTTATATTGACATATGTACCAGTCTGTCTTTGCGTACATTACCTGTGCATAATCACAGGAAAAGTAATAATGAACTGACCTCATGGAAGAAGAAGAAAGAAGAAGAAGAAGAAGAAGAAGAAGAAGAAGAAGAAGAAGAAGAAGAAGAAGAAGAAGAAGAAGAAGAAGAAGAAGAAGAAGAAGAAGAAGAAAAAGAAGAAGAAGAAGATGAAAGAAGAAGAAGAGAAGAAGAAGAAAAAAGAAGAAGAAAAGAAAGAAGAAGAAAGAAAGAAGAAGAGAAGAAAAGAAGAAGAAACGAAGACGAAGACAAGAAGAACAGAAGAAGAAGTAAGAAGAAGAAGAAGAAAAAGAAAAACCTTGCAACATATATTGCTGCCAGAAAGTGTGATAATACGCAAAAAATATCAAACCCACACTCTAAATTAGTTCCTGCTGCATTTATTTGGGGCACAATAATTGTTCGTTTTTAAAATATATTGGGCTTTCACGAAAGCAAGGACAGAAACAAACAAACGAAACAAACAGACAAACAAACAAACAAACCAGTCAACCAACCAAGCAACCAACCAAACAAGCAAGCAAACAAACAAACAAACAAAAACCAATTTGCTGTATGTTTCTCTTTCACATCTGCTTAATTTCTTTCACTGCACACCCTTTAATTACACGCAAGCAAATGAGTCTTTGAATTTGTCTATCACCATTTCTCTGGCACATCAAAAGCGTGACAACCATTAGATGTAAATGCAGTCGCCCGATCAATTTAAGTATTAAGAGATCAAGACATCCTGGTATCGTTGACTTTGGTTTTACATGTGGGGCGACATAATCAACATGGCAGTGGTTTTGTGTTGGGGTAGGTTCACACGTTTATCACTACCCTGGTCTGACAAATTAAACAGATCAGTTGACTAATGGAAGAGAGAGAGAGAGAGAGAGAGAGAGAGAGAGAGAGAGAGAGAGAGAGAGACAGACAGACAGACAGACAGACAGACAGACAGACAAAGGCCAGAGAGAGAGGGGGGGTAGGGCAAAGACACTCACTCACTTACTGACATGGGAGAGAGAGAGGGGGAAGAGGGAAGAGGGAGAGAGACAGAGACAGAGACCAAGAGGCAAACAGAGATAGAGACAGAGGCAGAGACAAAGAGACTGAGAGACAGATACAAAGAGAGACAGAGACACAGAGACAGTGGGACAGAGATACAGAGACAGAGAGACAGAGACAGAGAGACAGACAGACAAAGACTGAGAGAGACAGAAAGAGACAGAGACAGAGAGAGAGAGAGACGCACAACACACACACAGACACACAGACACACAGAGACTGAGGTAGTCAAAGACAAACAGATAGACAAACAGACAGAGATACGGACAGAAAGAGAAAAAGTGTTTAATGTAGGGTAGGAATGGAAGCGTAACAGTAGGAGAACTAATATCAGGGACAGCACACGTTAATTTTCCAGTTGGTGATCAAACGTCGTTTCTGTTGCCTGACACCGATTACGTTTACACCTCAATGCATTATGTTGTAGTCTTTGCCTCAAATCACAGAGGTATACCTACATGTCATGTGGGATTTATGTACAAGAGAAGAGTGGCAGAATGGTTCAGACGTTCGCCTGCCAGTAACTAAACTCAAGGTTCCAGGGTTCATTCCGCAACGAGGCCTCGACTTTCTTCCTCAGAACGACGAGTCGGACCATTGTGCCTTCTGGCCTTGTGGAGCCAAAGACCTCACAGCAATTGAAAATCGAGAAGAGCAGGGCATTTGACAGGCTGCTCTGGTAGAAAACATTGGAGACGTTGATTTTCCAGGTCCCTCCCCTTGAAGGGAATGGGCCTCCTCGTTTTTCTGAAGTCTTGGTTTAAAAAAAAAAATGCTGCACTCGCGCTGTTAAAGAGGAGAGCTCAGAGATTCACATGGAAAATCACTGTGATGAAAGAAATGAATATGAATACGAATACGAATCATGATTTCTTTCTTTCTTTCTTCTTTCTTTCTTTCTTTCTTTTTTTTCTTTTGGGGTAGGGTGTAGGAGGAGTGAGGTGGTGGTTAGCATGTACATGTACAGTAAGCTAATTCATATTCTGTTAAATCATATCAATTAAAGAAAAGACAAGCAACGTTTATAGGACATGCCATGAGGAAAGAGAAATTAGAGCACCTGGTCACAGCAGGAAAGCTGAAGTTAAAGAGAACACCAGGTAGACCCAGGGAGAAAACACTGGACGGACTTGTAGGGTGGCTGAGGACATATAGGGTGGGAAATACTTGCAGTGACAGGGGATATATTCGTATGGAGGGCCATGATCGCCAACACCACGCAGCAGAGCACATGATGATGATGAATCAAATACCTTGGAATGTTCTCAATCTGACCTGTATCAGAGCTATGAGTTCCTGAACGTTTCACATTTATGTAGCAATAAACTTGCCAGTGCGTGTGCCAGAGAGGCACCAGCAATCAGTTTCAAATTGTCTAATGCTGATGCTGTGTAGTTTCATGAAATCATCGATTCTCTCTTTTCCCTGAGTATGCATGCACACGCGTAAGCACGCATGCACCCCAGCTAAATGTCACACAGACGCACACAAACCTCCAGGCCTTTTTTTTTATATTTTTTCACAGTTTAATAGATTTCTTCTAACTCAATTACGTAGTTATGGACTTGCACCAAACGAGTCCATTTAATCTTAAGAATTAAATGTTAGCTCTCTCTCTGTACTTGTCCTGTTCTCTGTCTCCCTCTCTCTCTACTCTCGCTCGCTACTCATTCTCTTCTCGCTCGCTCTCTCTCTCTCTCATATTCTCCTTCTCTTCTCTCTCTCTCTCTTCTCTCTTTTGTATATATATATTATTATATTTTTATATATATGTAGCAGAGAGGTCAGAGAGAGACAGAGACAGAGAGAGACAGAGACACAGAGACATAAGCAGATGTCTATACAGAGTAGACAGGCAGGCAGGCAGGCAGTAATACAGGCAATCAGACAGACAGACAGACGGACAGATAGATTGTATGTTATTGTGTTTAAAGCCCAGCTGACTGTGTAGAGCATTTCAGGCTAAGATAGACAGACAGACAGACAGACACGACATGGACAGAAGGACAGAAGGACAGAGAGGCAGACAGAGGAAGATTTACAGGCAGACAGAAAGACTCTGTATTGCTTGTGTTCAATTTTCACTTTAGATCATGTTATGAAAAAAAAACAATGCCTATCTTATTAACGTTTGTTGTTCATGAGAATATTCCACTAAAATTGCAAAAGCATCCATGGAAATGCAAGCGATGTATCACTGTATGTATTAAATATACAACGTTTATTTATATCATATATATATATATATAATATATGTATATATATATATACTATATATTAAAATGTATATTATATATTAATATTATTAGTTAGATTATTATTTACTTATCTTCACAAATATTCATATTTTTAATTTTATTGTGGTTAATTCTTTTTATTTATTGTCCTTCCCTTATTGCAATAACATCTAGCATCCGTGTTAATGTAAGTGGGGAAAAAGTGACATCGAGCTTTGAATAGGCATGAGTAATAAACAGGCTGAAGAATGATTGGGCGTGAAAGGAACCAGAGCCAAAGCACAGAAATATCACACTCCATTAGATACTGCGAAACCGGAGCCTGCCATCTCCAATATTAGTTCTCAAGCTATCTCATTCCCAACTGCCATTTCTACATAGACACCTGTCCTTGTCCCTCTCTCTCACTGTGTCTCTCTGTCTGTCTGTCTGCTCTCTCTCTCTGTCTCTCTCTATGTCTGTCTGTCTGTCTGTCTCTGTCTCTCTCTCTCTCTCTCTCTCTCTCTCTCTGCCTCCTTTATTTGTTTCCTTTTATTTACATTTGTTGCCAGCACGAGAGGGATGAGATATACCCCTTGGCGCTAAAACCATGTATATGGTTACGTAATAAATGGCGCGCAAAGCGCGCGTCAAGCGTCAAACGTCCTGTCTCTGTCTCTCTCCTTGTCTTTTCTTGTCCGCCCCCCTTATTCTCTCCCATTATCTCTGTATTCCTCCCCCCCCCCTCTCTCTGTATTTCTCTGTCTGTCTGTCTCTGTCTGTCTGTCTGTCTGTCTGTCTGTCTGTCTATCTCTATCTCTCTCTCTCTCTCTCTCTCTCTCTCTCTCTCTCTCTCTGCATTTATCTCTCCTCTGCTTGTTTATCTGTGTGTCTCTATGTGCATATTTCTCAGTCCCCTGTTGTGTGTCTGTCTGTCTGTCTTCCAGCCTGTCTGCCGATCTGTCTCTCTCACTCAGTCTTCTGTGTACATGTCCATACATATCTCTTTTCCTATTAAATGAATTGCTCTGGCTGGTTCATCGGACTTAACGAGCGAGGGAATTTCGATCCGAATCCATTACGAGAAAGCAGCTGTCAATGTTCACCATGTCGATCTATAACCTGAAGCAAATTACAGACCACAAAGCTTTCTGTTCCCTCATTGTTATTCGCACTGAAATCAGATCTCACGGCTGCCTTGGTTTAGGAGGAAATGGATATATTGGGATGAATGGAGCGTCGGTAAGATAGATAAAAGGAAGAGATAATTACCGATTTATTGGCGTAGGTGTTAAGTACATGAGAAAATGTTAAAGGGACAGAAATTTGAGACAGTCAAGCCTCTCTCTCTCTCTCTCCTCTCTCCTCTCTCTCTCTCTCCTCTCTCTCTCTCTCTCTCTCTCCTCTCTCTCTCTCTCTCTCCTCCTTACTTCTCTCCTTTCTTCTCTCTCCTCTTTCTATTTCTCTCTGTGATATATATATATATATATATATATATATATATATATATATGTATATACATATGTTATATATATGTGTGTGTGTCTGTACGTGTGTATAATATATATATATATATATACATACATAATATATATGTATAATTATTATATAATTATACATATATATATATATAATATATATATATATACAAATCTTTATGTGTGTGTGTGTGTGTGTGTGTGTGTGTGTGAGTGCTGCGCGCGCCCATGTGTGTGTGTGTGTGCGTGTGTGTGTGCGTGCGTGGTGTGTGTGTGTGTGTGCTGCTGTGCTGTGCGTGTGTGGTGTGTGTGTGTGTGTGTGTGTGTGTGTGTGTGTGTGTGTGTGTTGTTATGAACAGAACTAAAGTTAAACTGCTAAAGTTAAGTAAGTCAACAGACAATTTTATAATTTACGCAGTGACTTTGATATCAAATTGGTGTTGAAATATACCAATGTACTAAATCCTGCCCTGGCGAGGTCATGGAAGAATTGGGCAGAATATGACATAAACATTAAATAAATTACCATTGATGCTGAAATATTAAGCAGACGGGAAAAAAATGCCAGAAGGTGAAACATAAAATGCTACGTTTCATGTCGAAAGCTAAGCAAACTCGAGCTATTACGCCATGAAATCCAAAGCTCTATCTCTTTCTTTGCCTGACTCTACCCCCACCCCTACTCCACAGAGTGAAAATGTTTCCTATGGAAAATGATGTATTACAGTATTTGATTATCAACACAGTCAGGTCGCCTGATTTTCCCAATTCTCGTCAAACTATACATCGCACATTTAAGTGTCAGCATCCAGCGTCCTCATCTCTGATCGTTTTCTATCACTTGTGCTGCATCATCATCATCATCATCATCAAGTGCCTTGCCACATGGCGTTGGCGATCATGGCCCTCCATATGAATCTGTCCCTTGTTGCCGCAAGCGCATTTTCCACTCTGTCCCTCAGCCATCTCTGCAAGCCGTCATAATTTTTTTTTCCGTGGGTCTGCCTGGCGCTCTCATTTCCCTCCAACGCTGTACTGTTGTGACCAGGTGCTCCAATCCCCCCTCCCTCCTCATAAAATGGTCCACAAATGTTTCCTGTCTTGTCCTAACCTTCCTTAACAATCATCGTCTTGTGTCTGCCTCCATCAAGACTGTCTGGTTTGTTTTCTTTGCTGTCTATGGAACTGTCAACATTCTTCTTAGAAACCCATATCGCTGCCTCAATCTTGTTCTGGTTTTGCTTGCTGACTGTCCACGCCTCACAACCGTATAACATTATCGGTTCTACATTAGAAGAACTCTCTTCCTGGTGTTAACTGATAGGCATTTGTGGTAAGAATGCTTTTCATCTTCTTGAATGTTGTTTTGGCTTGGCCGATTCTGCAGCTATTTTTGATGTGCATCTGCTGCCTGGTGATATGATCGTTCCCAGGTACTTAAACTTATCAACCTGTCTCAAGGTTGTGTCATTCGCTGTTATTTTGCATGAGGAGATTTCATTTTTTTTACTGATTACCATGACTTCAGTCTGCTTGCTGTTTAGCTCCAACCCCTTTCCTTTGCTTTCTATTTCTATTATATTCACGAATTTTGTAAGTCCCTTTCATTTTCTGCAATTAGCATGGTGTCATCTGCGTATCGAATGTTGTTTATCATGTTTCCTTCAACCTTTAATCCAGGGTCTTCCTCTAGGTTTCTCACGATGTTTTCGCTGTAAAGTGAAAACTATCTGGTGACAAAACACAACCCTGTCTGAGCTCCTCTTTTGATGTTTTGGAAAGAGCTTACATTGTTTTCTATTCTCATTGCAGCTGTTTGTTCCCAGTACATATTTCTGATTATTCGTAGATCTTTTCCATCAGTATTGAGTCTTTCTATTTGGTTGATCAATTCTTCATGTCTTAACCAACCGAAAGCCTTGGTATAATCAACAAAGCATGAATATAAATCCTTATTCATCTCGATTGACCACTCTATGATAGTTCTTAGGATGTATATGACATTAATAGTTCCTTTGCCTTCCACAAATCCACACTGTTCTTCTGCTATTTCACTTTTGATTCTATTCCATGTCCTCATCATGGTTATTCTTTATAGGATCTTTGTTACATGACTCATCAAGCTGATTGTGCGATGGAGTTCGCATTCTATAGCCCCTGTTTTCTTTAGAAGTGCAATGAAAGTTGATTTTGACATATCTTTGGGGTATTTTCCAGTGTCATAAGTCCCATTTGGTCTGCTATTTTTCCAATACCAAATTCCTCCAGGGCTTCATTCATCTCTGTAGTAAAATTGTCTGGTCCTGGGGCTTTTCCTGGTTTCAACCTTTTTCAGTGCTGCTCTAACTTCATCCTTCGTTATGAGTGGTCCTTCAAAATTATTTTTTATAATGTGTTCTTCATTTCTGTCATCTTCAAAAAGGTCTTTAATGTACTCTCTCCATCTATCTCATATTTTATATCTTTCCGTGATAGGCGTACCATCTTTCGATTTTAAGCAACCAGTTGATGTGCATATATTTTTCCTGGGACAGTTTCTTCAATTCTTCTGTACGTACCCTGAGGATCGATTTTGTGTAGTTCTATTTCTTTGCATTTTGTTTTCAGCCAAGCTTCCTTAGCTTCATTGCACATATTCCTATTTTTTGTTTACCTGTGCATAATCACAGGAAAAAATGTTAATGAACTGACTGCATGGAATAAGAAGAACACTTGCAACATACATTGCCAGCCAGAAAGTGTGATAATAGCAAACATAACAAACCCACACTCTAAATTAGTTTCTGCCGCATTTAATTTGGGGCACACTAATTGTTCGTTTTATGAAACATTGAGCTTTCACAAAGGCAAGGAAAGAAAGAAACAAACGAAACAAACAAACAATCAAACAAACAAAAAAAAGAGACAACCAACACAATCAACCAACAAACAAGCAAGCAAGCAAACAAACAAACAAGCAAGCAAACAAACAACAAAATCGCTGTTTGTGTTTCTTTCACATATTTAATTTTCTTTCATTGTACACCATCCTTTCATTACACGCAAGTAAATGAGTCTTTGAATTTGTCTATCACCATTTCTCTGGCATTGCTGTCACTTCAAAAGCGTGACAACCATTAGCTGTAAATGCAGTTGACCGATCAATTTAAGTATTAAGAGATCAAAACAGCTCTGGTATCATTGACATGCTTTATGCCATAGGACGAGATAATCAACATGGATAGTGGTTTTGTGTTGGGGTAGGTTCACACGTTTGTCACTACCCTGGTCTTACAAATTAAACAGATCACCTTACTAATGGACTAGAAAGAAAAGAGAGAGAGAGAGAGAGAGAGAGAGAGAGAGAGAGAGAGAAAGAACAGAACAGGACAGAGACAAAGGCCAGAGAAGAGAGAGAGAGAGAGATAGACAGGAGAGAGACAGTGAGAGAGACAGAGAAAGAGACAGAGGAGGAGAGGAGGGCAAAGACATCACTCGCTCACTCACGTGGAGAGAGAGAGAGGGAAGAGGGAAAAAGGGAAGATGAAGGTAGAGTGAGAAAAAGAGAGAGAGAGAGAGAGAGACAAACAGACAGAGACAGAGGCAGACAGTAGACAGAGACAGAGAGACAGAGACAGAGAGAAAGAAGAACGGGAGAACAACAAGAGAGACGCACAGAGAGAGACAGAGACAGAGAGACAAAGACAAAGGCAGGAGAGAGAGAGAGAGAGAGAGAGAGGAGAGAGATAGAGGAGAAGAGAGACAGAAACAGAGACAGACAGAGAGAGACAGAGAGACAGAGAGATGCACACACACACACACACACACACAAAAGACTGAGGAAGTCAAAGACAAACAGACAGACAAACAGAGACAGGACAGAAAGAGAAAAAGTATGTTTAATGTAGGGTAGGAATGGAAGCGTAACAGTAGGAGAACTAATATCAGGGACAGCACATGTTAATTTTCCAGTTGGTGATCAAACGTCGTTTCTGTTGCCTGACACTGATTACGTTTACACCTCAATACATTATGTTGTAGGTCTTTGCCTCAAATCACAGATATATACCTACATGTCATGTGGGATTTATGTACAAGAGAAGAGTGGCAGAATGGTTCAGACGTTCGCCTGCCAGTAACTAAACTCAAGGTTCCAGGGTTCATTCCGCAACGAGGCCTCGACTTTCTTCCTCAGAACGACGAGTCGGACCATTGTGCCTTCTTGCTTTGGACGCCAAAGACCTCACAGCAATTGAAAATCGAGAAGAGCAGGGCGTTTGTCAGGCTGCTCTGGTAGAAAAATTGGAGACGTTGATTTTCCAGGTCCCTCCCCTTGAAGGGGAATGGGCCTCCTCGTCTTTCTAAAGTCTTGGTTTAAAAAAAAAATGCTGCACTCGCGCTCTCAAAGAGGAGAGCGTCCAGAGATTCACATGGAAAATGCACTGTGATAAAAGAAATGAATATGAATACGAATACGAATCAGATTTCTTTCTTTCTTTCTTTCTTTTGGGGGGTTAGGGTGTAGGATGGAGGGAGGTGGTGGTTAGCATGTACATGTACAGTAATGCTAATTCATATTCATGTTAAATCATATCGA
>JAPXFY010000013.1:7938737-7941237 GCA_030674185.1 Monoplex corrugatus | reverse complement strand
ATCAAAACAGCTCTGGTATCATTGACTTGCTTTTTGCTATAGGACGAGATAATCAACATGGATAGTGGTTTTGTGTTGGGGTAGGTTCACACGTTTGTCACTACCCTGGTCTGACAAATTAAACAGATCACCTTACTAATGGACTAGAAAGAGAGAGAGAGAGAGAGAGAGAGAGAGGAGAGAGAGAGAGAGAGAGAGAGACAGACAGACAGACATATAGACAGAGACAGAGATAGACAGACAGACAAAGGCCAGAGAGAGAGAGAGAGGTAGAAACAGGGAGAGAGACAGAGAGAGAGAGACAGAGGGGAGAGGAGTGCAAAGACATTCACTCGCTCACTCACATGGGAGAGAGATAGAGGGAAGAGGGAAAAGGGAAGAGGAAGGCAGAGCGAGAGAGAGAGAGAGAGAGAGAGAGAGACAGAGAGACAGAGAGACAGAGACAGAGATACAGAGATACAGAGAGACAGAGACAGAGGCAGACAGAGAGACAGAGACAGAGACAGAGAGACAGATACAGAGATACAGAGAGACAGAGAGACAGAGACATAGATAGACAAAGACAAAGGCGGGGAGAGAGAGAGAGAGAGGGGGGGGGGGGGGGAGACAGAGAGACAGAGACAGAGACAGACAGACAGAGACCGAGAGAGACATAGAGAGACAGAGACAGAGAGACAGAGAAACGCACACACACACAGACACACAGAGACTGAGAAAGTCAAAGACAAACAGACTGACAAACAGACAGAGAGACAGAGAAACGCACACACACACAGACACACAGAGACTGAGAAAGTCAAAGACAAACAGACTGACAAACAGACAGAGAGACAGAGAAACGCACACACACACAGACACACAGAGACTGAGAAAGTCAAAGACAAACAGACTGACAAACAGACAGAGAGACAGAGAAACGCACACACACCACACACACAGACACACAGAGACTGAGAAAGTCAAAGACAAACAGACTGACAAACAGACAGAGAGACAGAGAAACGCACACACACACAGACACACAGAGACTGAGAAAGTCAAAGACAAACAGACTGACAAACAGACAGAGAGACAGAGAGACGCACACACACACAGACACACAGAGACTGAGAAAGTCAAAGACAAACAGACTGACAAACAGACAGATGAAACAGAGAAACGCACACACACACAGAGACTGAGAAAGTCAAAGACAAACAGACTGACAAACAGACAGAGAGACAGAGAGACGCACACACACACAGACACACAGAGACTGAGAAAGTCAAAGACAAACAGACTGACAAACAGACAGAGAGACAGAGAGACGCACACACACACAGACACACAGAGACTGAGAAAGTCAAAGACAAACAGACTGACAAACAGACAGAGAGACAGAGAAACGCACACACACACAGACACACAGAGACTGAGAAAGTCAAAGACAAACAGACTGACAAACAGACAGAGAGACTGAGAAACGCAAACACACACAGACACACAGAGACTGAGAAAGTCAAAGACAAACAGACTGACAAACAGACAGAGAGACAGAGAGACGCACACACACACAGACACACAGAGACTGAGAAAGTCAAAGACAAACAGACTGACAAACAGACAGAGAGACTGAGAGACGCACACACACACACACACACACACAGAGACTGAGAAAGTCAAAGACAAACAGACATACAAACAGACATAGAGACAGAGAGACGCACACACACACAGACACACAGAGACTGAGAAAGTCAAAGACAAACAGACTGACAAACAGACAGAGAGACAGAGAGACGCACACACACACAGACACACAGAGACTGAGAAAGTCAAAGACAAACAGACTGACAAACTGACAGAGAGACAGAGAGACGCACACACACACAGACACACAGAGACTGAGAAAGTCAAAGACAAACAGACTGACAAACAGACAGATGAAACAGAGAAACGCACACACACACAGACACACAGAGACTGAGAAAGTCAAAGACAAACAGACTGACAAACAGACAGAGAGACAGAAGAGACGCACACACACACAGACACACAGAGACTGAGAAAGTCAAAGACAAACAGACACACAAACAGACAGAGAGACAGAGAGACGCACACACACACAGACACACAGAGACTGAGAAAGTCAAAGACAAACAGACTGACAAACAGACAGAGACAGAGAGACGCACACACACACACACACACACACACAGAGACTGAGAAAGTCAAAGACAAACAGACATACAAACAGACAGAGAGACAGAGAGACGCACACACACACACAGACACACAGAGACTGAGGTAGTCAAAGACAAACAGACATACAAACAGACAGAGAGACGGACAGAAAGAGAAAAAGTGTTTAATGTAGGGTAGGAATGGAAGCGTAACAGTAGGAGAACTAATATCAGGGACAGCACACGTTAATTTTCCAGTTGGTGATCAAACGTCGTTTCTGTTGCCTAACACTGATTGCTTTTACACTTCTATGCATTATGTTGTAGTCTTTGCCTCA
>JAPXFY010000013.1:7931237-7933737 GCA_030674185.1 Monoplex corrugatus | reverse complement strand
CGTGTGTGTGTATACACTCGCACACGCGCGCGGGCGTATGTTTGTGTGCGTGCGTGCGTGCGTGCGTGTATGTGGTTGTGTGTGTGTGTGTGTGAGAGAGAGAGAGAGAGATGGAGAGGAGGAGAGAGAGGAGAGAGAGAGAGAGAGAGAGAGGGAGGGAGAGAGAGAGAGAGAGAGAGAGAGAGAGAGAGAGAGAGAGAGAGAGAGAGAGAGAGAGAGATATGCAAACTAACGAACAAACATCACTGGTTAGTCATATGCACATCTACAGTATTCCAAATACACGATCAAAATATTGACACAGCATCACCACCACCATCATCACCACCAAAAGCAACAACAACAACAACAACAACAACAACAACAACAACAACAACAACAACAACAACAACAGCAACAACAGGACAATGACAGCAATAATGACGTCGATAACAATAGCAAACGTAGAAAAACAATGATGACAACAACATCAATAACAAAAACAATACAACGGCATCAGTAACGACCACACCAATAACAGGAATAACAACAAAAACAAAAGCAATAAAAACAACAATAACAAAGACCAATTCATCATCTAAATAAAAACAATAAAAACAAATTCTCACAATTCAGCGACGGTTTTCACCGATGATTTACAAAAGTGTAAAAGAAAGGACAAATAAACAGATTATGAAACAAATAAATAAACAAGCACAAATAGATGTATAAATAAAACTGATTTTTTTTAAAATAAATGAAAGAGTGAGAAAGGAGATTACGTATAATGGAAACTATGTACCAACACATTTCACATTTTAGCGAAGATTTCCACTAATAATCTACAAAAGTAAAAACTACGATAAAACAAAACAAAACAATAACAAAAAAAATAAACAGGGAACAGGAAATGAATCATATAATGGACACGATAGTTGCAAGGGCAAAACTAACAATAAAAGCGTACATTTTATGCTGTAGATCATTTCAACTCGGTCAATGTAACCAGCTACATTTTTTTTTCAACCATTTGCTTATGTGCCCCTGAGGAAGGACGTCATTTCCCTTCAGAGCTAGGGGAGGTTAATTGGTGTGCAAATGTCATTTAAATGGCTTTGGAAAAAAACAATTCCACACGCAAGCTTATATCGATTTGTTTTAACTCTTTGACTCCTGCATCATATCCACCAACTGCCAAAACTTAACCTTTGGCTCCCTAACCCTATCCACCAACTTCCTGGAAGCTGGTGGATAGGTTAAGGGAGGCAAATGTTTACGTGTTCGTTTAGTTAACATGGTTGACAATGCAGGATGCCAGTGGATAAGATGAGGGAGTCAAAGGGTTAAAGGAATCAGCTATGGAAGTATGTTATTGCATAGCTTTTCTTTCTTTCTTTCGTTTTATTTTCAAACTGAATGTTTTTTTTCTTGCATATCTATAGCATAGACTAATAAATCCAGTGGGGAACGAGCATGAATTATTTTTATACTTGCTAATTCTTAGATTGTTTCTTTCTTTGTTTTCGTGGTTTTCAATACCATCTCATTCATGCCCGATTGCGGTTAAGCAATAAAAATTGCAACAGGAGCAGCAGTAGTTTTTCTTATTGTGAATTGTTGTTAAAAGCCCAACCGACGGCGTTGGGCCATATCAGGGCTACAATTGTTTCAAAATATGTACAATACTTCAACAAGACAAAAGAGGAAAAGAAAACTAAGTGCACATATCAATGCATTGGTGCGCATGATCCGTCCAACTTATCGCACATGAGATTAAAAAAAAAGACATCTGAATACAAATTGTAACATAATACGGACACTAGAACACATATAAAAACAGGCCTGAATTACCTTAAATTGTTCCACATATCACATTTCCCTAGAACCAAAAATACGCTCAATACATGTACCCACTTATCAATCCTAAGAGAAAGTATGTAGGACTTTATCGAATGCATGCAGGTGAATGGACCAGCAAGACATAAACTGATAAGAAGAATGACAGAAAGCAAGGGAACAAGGCAGAAACAAAGAAGTGACAAAAACGAGGAAATGTCTGGCCCAGAATGTCCAGAAGGTGGGGATATTATTTATACTGAAAGAGCCTCCAGCATCCCCACGAGGAGAGAGTGAGAAGTAGGCACACATAGAAATGAAAGAGCAGCCATAGGAACAAACACATCAGAGTAAAAAAAAAAAATAAAATAAATTAAATACCCCCCCCCCCCTCCGCCCCTGTTTTACGTGTTATCTTAGAGATGAACAATAATGATTCCACATCAAGTGTTTACGTAAGTTGCAACAACGAACGCAGAACATAAAACCCTAAGCAAACCGAAAGAACACCCCCAAGCGTACGCTTACACGGATAATGCCCCCTGCACGAAAGCATATTGGGAATATGCTCTCAAAAACGAGCTCATAATGGCAACACCACGCCATCCGAATTATCCTCTCAGCATTTCATCGTTAGTGTAAAACAGTAACCGCGCAATGAGTAATTCGTCAGAAAGCCAAGGGA
>JAPXFY010000013.1:7916237-7926237 GCA_030674185.1 Monoplex corrugatus | reverse complement strand
CTTATTTTTGTTGATAATCTTTCTTCTTTTTGTTTGGCTTCTTTCTTCCCTTTGATGGTGTTCTTTCTTTTCTTATTTTCCATTGGCGTTCTTTCTGCTCTTCGTTGACGGCTTTACTTTCTGTTGGCTTTCTTTCTTCTTTTTGGTGGTATTCCTGTTTCTTTTCCTTTTTTTTTCGGTTGGCATTCTTTCCTCTCTTCGCTGATTTTTTTTTCCATTGGCGTTGGTTCTTCTTTTCGCTAACGTTCTTTTTTTCTTTTCGTTGACGTTCTTTCTCCTTTGTCTTGGCATTTGTTCTATTTCTTGGTGTTATTTCTTCTTTTTCTTGTCGTTTTTGTTGTTGTTCTTCTTCTTCTTTCTTCTTTGACATTTTTTTCTTCTTTTCCTTGGCGTTCTTTCTTCTTTGTCTCCGCAATTGTTCTATTTCTTGGTGTTTATTTTCCGTTTTTGTTGTTGTTGTTGTTGCTCTTCTTCTTCTTCTTCTTTTATCTTTTAGTTGGTAGTTTTTCTTCGTTTCGTAGGCGTTTTTTCTTCTCTTTGTTGGCGTTCTTTCTCCTTTTTGCTGGAATTTTTTTTTGTTGGCATCCATCGTTTTTCTTTTCTTATTTTTTTTTTCTTATATAATTTTCTTTTTCGTTGACTTTTTCTTCTTTAGGTTGACGTCCTTTTTGTTTTTCGTTGGTGGTCTTTTCCTTGTCGATGGTATTTTTTGTTACTGGCGTTGTTCCTTCTTTTTTCTTGGTCTTCTTTTTTCGTTTTGATACAATTCTTTTTTGTTTTTATTTTCCCTTGGCTTCTTTCCTCTCTTCGATGTGGTCTTTACATTTTCCTTCTTCTTTTTGTTGGCTCTCTTTCTTTTTGTTGGCTTTCTTTCTTTTTGTTGGCTTTCTTCCTTCTTTTTGTTGGCTTTCTTTCTTTTTGTTGGCTTTCTTCCTTCTTTTTGTTGGTGTTGTTTCTTCTTTTTGTTGGCTTTCTTTCTTTTTGTTGCCATTCTTTCTTTCTTTTTGTTGCCATTCTTTCTTCTTTTTGTTGCCATTCTTCCTTCTTTTTGTTGCCATTCTTTCTTCTTTTTGTTGCCATTCTTCCTTCTTTTTGTTGGCTTTCTTTCTTCTTTTTGTTGGCTTTCTTCCTTCTTTTTGTTGCCATTCTTTCTTCTTTTTGTTGCCATTCTTCTTTTTGTTGCCATTCTTTCTTCTTTTTGTTGGCTTTCTTTCTTTTTGTTGCCATTCTTTCTTCTTTTTGTTGCCATTCTTCCTTCTTTTTGTTGGCTTTCTTTCTTCTTTTTGTTGGTGTTGTTTCTTCTTTTTGTTGGCGTTTTCTTTCTCTTTTTTTTTTTTTTTTTGTTCTTGGCGTCTTTTTATTTTGTTGGCATTCTTTGTTTCTGTTGGGATTTGTGGCATTCTTTATTTTTGTTGACATTCATTCTTGTTGTTAGCATTCTTTCTTTCTGTTCACGTTCTTTTTGTTGGCTTTCTTTCTTCTTTTTGTTGGCGTTCTTTCTTTTTGATGCCATTCTTTTTGTTGGCGTTCTTTCTTTTTGATGCCATTCTTTCTTCTTTTTGTTGGCGTTCTTTCTTTTTGATGCCATTCTTTCTTCTTTTTGTTGGCGTTCTTTCTTTTTGATGCCATTCTTTCTTCTTTTTGTTGGCGTTCTTTCTTTTTTATGCCATTCTTTCTTCTTTTTGTTGGCGTTCTTTCTTTTTGATGCCATTCTTTTTGTTGGCGTTCTTTCTTTTTGATGCCATTCTTTCTTCTTTTTGTTGGCATTCTTTTTTTTTTGTTGGCGTTCTTTCTTTTTGATGCCATTCTTTCTTCTTTTTGTCAGCGTTCTTTCTTTTTGATGCCATTCTTTCTTCTTTTTGTTGGCGTTCTTTCTTTTTTTTTTTGTTGGCGTTCTTTCTTTTTGTCGGCATTTTTTTTCGTTTTGTTGGCATTCTTTCTTCTTTTTGTTGGCGTTCTTTCGTTTTGTTGGCATTCTTTTTGTTTTTGTTGGCATTCTTTCTTCTTTTTGTTGGCTTTCTTTCTTCTTTTTGTTGGCTTTCTTTTTGTTGGCGTTCTTTCTTCTTTTTGTTGGCTTTCTTTCTTCTTTTTGTTGGCTTTCTTTCTTCTTTTTGGCGTTCTTTCTTTTTGTTGGCGTTCTTTCTTTTTGTTGGCGTTCTTTCTTTTCTTTGTTGGCGTTGTTTCTTTTTGTTGGCGTTCTTTCTTTTTGTTGGCGTTCTTTCTTCTCTTTGTTGACGTTGTTTCTTTTTGTTGGCGTTCTTTCTTTTTGTTGGCGTTCTTTCTTTTCTTTGTTGGCGTTCTTTCTTTTCTTTGTTGGCGTTCTTTCTTCTCTTTGTTGGCGTTCTTTCTTCTCTTTGTTGGCGTTCTTTCTTCTCTTTGTTGACGTTGTTTCTTTTTGTTGGCGTTCTTTCGTTTGGTTGGCGTTCTTTCGTTTGGTTGGCGTTCAGTCTTTTTTTTTGGGGGGGGGGGGGGGGGGCGTTCTTTCTTCTTTTCGTTGGCGTTCTTCTTCTGTTTGTTGGCTTTTTGTTGCTATTCTTTTTCTAGGCTTTCTTTTTCTTGTCATTCTTTCTTTTCGTTGGCATTCTTTCTTCTTGTCGGCGTTCTTTCTTTTTGTTGGTATTCTTTTTTTCTTCTTTTTTGTTGGCGTTCTTTCTTCTTTTTGTTAACGTTTTCTTCTTGTTGGCATTCTTTCTTCTTTTTGTTGGCATTCTCTTTTTTGTGTGTGTTGGCGTTCTTTCTTCTTTTTGCTGGTGTTTCTTCTTTTTGTTGGCATTTTCTTTTCGTTGGAGTTAGGTATTGTTTTTGTTGGCGTTCAATCTTCTGTGTTGCCGTTCTTTTTGTTGATTTTTCTTCTTGTTTTTTCTTCTTTTCTTCTTTACCATGGTATTCTTTTTTTGTTTTTTTGTTGGCGATATTTCTTCTTTCTTGGTCTTTTTTTCTTTTCGATATATTTCTTTGTTGTTGTTGTGTTTGTATTTCCCCTTACCTTCTTTCTTCTATTCGATATGTTCTTTTTATTTCCCGTTGGGATTTTTTTCTTCTTTTCGTTCTAAGGGTAACAACCTCTATTATGGTATCAAGTAACCATTTCTAAAGTCTGTGAGTGTGATTTCCCGAGTAAAAAATCTTTTTGAAGAATGTTTCGGGCGCGAGAACAACGTCATCCGAACCGCGTGCTTTCACTGAAACAAAGGCAAATGGAGCGCCCTGCGAATGCGCGATGTTCGCTGTTTACTCAGGATTGTGGAATTTGTGTCTGTGTGTGTGTGTGTGTGTGTGTGTGTGTGTGTGTGTGTGTGTGGTGCTGTGCGTGCGTGCGTGCGTGCGTGCGTGCGTGCACTTTTCTGAGCTTCTGATCAGATGATACAAGTCATGGAGAATTGGTGAGTCTCTTTTTTCTGTTTTGTTTACATCTGCTGAATGGATGAAATGCTTGTCTGAAATGCTCCTCAACCATATTTCATTGCACAAATAACCTCAAAGCATGCCTGAACAAACCTTATACTGTAGATATCCTAAAAGAGGATTAAATTACCTTTCTAACCTTTCCTTACATATTGATGTTAGTCATTTGGGGCGCCTGTGAAAATTAATTCAAATTGGCCTAAAACTGCACGTTTCCAGGGAAAGTAGTGGCAGCTGGCACGTCTGCAGGGAAGCAAGTCAAATAGCCAGCTGACGATGCCAAAGTGTTATTTGTTGGCATTCCTTCTTTTGATTGGCGTTCCTCCTTTTATGTGGCCTATTTTCTCTTCGTTGCCGTCTGTTTGTTGACCTTCATTCTTTTTATTGGCGTTCTCTCTTCTTTCTGTTCGCGCTCTTTATTCTTTTAATTTTCGTTTTTTTCTTCTATTCTTTGTTATTTTATCTTTCATTTGCGTTCTTTCACTTCATTTTCCATCGGCACGCTTTTTTTTTCTTTTTCATTCGTTGACGGTTTGTTTGTTTCTTTTGCTTGTATGTTTTTCTTCCTTTCGTTGGCCTTCTTTCAGTTTATTTTCCGTCGGCGAGCGTTTTTCTGTTCGTTGTTTTATTTTTTTGTTTGGTTTGGTTTGGGTTTCGTTTGTTTATCTGTTTTTTCTTGGTTTTTTTTTCCTTCTTTTTGTGCGTTCTTTCATGTTGTTGTTGGCGCTCTTTTCTTCATTTAATTTTCTTAGCGTTTTTTTTATTTCTATTTTCCTTTTTTCCCATTGGCATTCTGTCTTATTTACGTCGTTTTTTTTTTCTTCTTTTATTAGGATTTTTTCTTTTGACGATTTTTTTTTTTTTTTGTTGACGTTGTTTCCTCTTTTCTCTGGTGTTCTTTATTTTCGATGGTATTCTTTTTTTTTTTTTTTTTTTTTTTTTGGCGTTCTTTTTTTTTTGGGGGGGGGGGCGTACTTTCTTCTTTTTGTTGGTGTCCTTTGTGTTGGCATTTATTCTTTTTGTTCGTGATGTTTCCTAGGCGTTTTTTTTTTTTCCTTTTCTTTGTTTCAATTTATTCCGGTTTTTCTTCTTTTCGTCGGCGTTTTTTTTCTCTTTCTGCTGGACGTTTTTTGTTTTTTTCCATTCCCTGTTATCGTTTATTTTTGTGAGCGGTCTTTTTGCTGACGTTTTTTCCTCTTTTCATTAACGTTCTTCCTTACTTTGTTGGGCGTTTTTTGTTTTGTTTTGTTTTTTTTTTTGGTTGTTTATTTTTTCTCTTTTGTTTTTGTTTTGTGTTCTTGTTTTCTTTGGTGTTTTTTTTTTTTGTGAGCGTTTTGGGTTTTTTGTTTTGTTTCATCTATGTTTTTATGTTTTTTATTTATTCGTTTATTTTTTGTTGACATTCATTCCTAATTCTGTTGATGCCATGTTTTCTTTTTGTCCTTGGAGTTCATTCTTTTTATTTTCTATTGGTGTACTTTTAATTTCTTCTGTTTGTTGGCATTCCTTCTTTATAATTTCTGTTGGCGTTCTTTCTCCTTTTTCTTGGCGTTATCTATTGATTTTTTTTTTACTGGCGTTCTTTGTTTTTCATTTTTTTGTTGTTCTTGTTGTTGGCATTCTTCTTATCGTTAGCATTCTTTTCGTGGGCGTTTCTTTTCATGTTGGCGTTCTTTCTTCATTTTTATTGGTATTGGTTCTTTTTTGTTGGTGTTGTTTCTTTCTGTTGATGTTCTTTCTTCTCCTCGTTGTTGGTTTTTTATGGGGGGGGGGGGGGGGAGCATTTTTTTTTTTTTTTCTTTTTGTTGGCATCGTTTCATTTTGTCGATGTTCCTTGGTTTTGTTGTGTCTTGTGTTTCTTTTTTCTGATTTTTTTTTGTTTTTGCTGACGTTGTTTCTTTTCGTTGGCATTCTTTCTTTATAATTTCTGTTGGCGTTCTTTCTCCTTTTTCTTGGTGTTATCTATTGAATTTTTACTGGCATTCTTTCTGTTTTTCATTTTTTTTGTTGGCGTTTTTCTTATCGTTAGCATTCTTCTTTTCGTGGGTGTTTCTTTTCATGTTGGTGTTCTTTCTTCTTTTTATTGGCATTTCTTTTTGTTGATGTTCTTTCTTCTCTTCGTTTTTTTTTTTTTTTTTTTTTTTTTTTTGGGGGGGGGGGGGGGGGGGGGGGGGTTCTTTCTTTTTTTTATATTTTTGTTGGCATTGTTTCTTCATTTTGTTGATGTTCCTTGGTTTTGTTGTGTTTCGCGTTTCTTTTTTTTTCTGATTTCTTGTTTTTGCTGACGTTTCTTCCTTTCGTTGCATTGTTCGTTCCCTTTGTTGGCGTTGTCTCTTCTCTTCGTTTACGTTATATCTTCTTTTTGTTGGCGTTGTTTATTCTGTTTGTCAGCATTATTTTTTCTTGTTGTTGACGTTGTCCTTTCTTGGTGGTGATGTTGATGATGATGATTATCGTATGCTGGAGAAAATTGGAACTTAAACTGATACATCTCTCTGTCTGCCACTGACTCTGCTTCTGTCTACACACAACACACACACACACACACACACACACACACACACACACACACACACACACACACACATACACACACACGCACGCACGCACGCACCCACGCGCGCACGCACACACAGAGGGTGGAGAAAGAGAGAGAGAAAGATGAGAGAGAGCTGAGAGAGCTGAGAGAGAAAGAGAGAGAGAGAGAGAGAGAGAGAGAGAGAGAGAGAAGAGAGAGAGAGAGAGAGAGAGAAGGAGAGAGAGAGATGGAGGAGAGAGAGAGAGGAGAGAGAGAGGAGAGGAGAGAAGAGAGAGAGATGATGGAAAAAGGCATACTATTGTACACTCTTCCAGAAACCAAATATTGCACAACCTGGACACAGGCTCTATGATTAGAACTTTCGTTTGCAGAGATTTAGATCTGGAGACATGTGTCCTGCCGCATGGCGTTGGCGATCATGTCCCCCCCCCCCCCCCCCTCTACAAATCTACCCCATGTCATTGCAATTATATTCCCCGCCCTTTCTGTCCCCAGCCACTCTGCATGTCCGTCCAATATTTTCTCCCTAGGTCCAACTGGTGCCCTCCATTCTTCCAACCTTCCGGTTATGACAAGGTGATCTAATTTCTCTTCTCTCACAAAATGTCTCCAAAATGTTGCTTGTCTTTTCCTTCACTTCACGTCAGCTTGTTTCGGTCCGTTTTTGGATTTTCTAGATCGTCTTTTTCTAATTTTCTTCATTAATGTTTTTCTTGTCTGCCTCCCTCAACGGCTCAAGATTGTTTCGCCTGTCAGAACAAGATTGGGGTGACTAAAACGCGGTTTCTAAGAAGAATCTTGGGAGTTCCATGGACAGCAACTGGGACAGGCGAGATCGGGAGACACCCATGGTTCTTTCGTTATCTGAACGCAGGCCAAATACCAGTAGTTTCACACCAATGGAATGCAGTCTACAGAGTAGAGAGTTGCTTGAAGGACCTGTCTGGAAAGCCAGAAGCTCTGAACTCAATTTTATAAAGGTCAAGGACAATGGACTCCCCTTACCTCCTCCAATACCCTTCTACTCGACCTTGAGTGGTGTTATGGGTTCTAGTCTTTCAGATGAGACGTAAGCCAACGTACCGTGTCCTCTTAGTGCACGTAAACGATCCCACGGCAACAAGAGTTATCCTTATGAAAAATTACGTTGAGAGACTTACTCTTGTACGTACAGAAAATATAGGTGTGCAGGTTGAGAAACATGAATGAAAAAAACTGACACCTTGTTGTAGTGACATGGGTTTTACCAGAAAAAGAAACCTACACTTTGCATGGAAACAAAACAGACGAACAAACAAAACAAACAAGCAAACAAACAAACAAACAAACAAGCCAATTACGTTCATACCAATCTAACCAGACCAAAGCATGTAAACTTACCTCGTAAGAAATCCGCACCCACGTCCACGGTGGTCTCCTTCATCTCCGTACAGGTGTTACCGCCAGGCCCAATGTTTTACAATGCATAGAGGCAAACAACGAAATACACAAATTCGCTGAAGCTTGAATAACACTGGGCAAATACTCATAATTCAAGAAAATAGCGCAGCCTATATGCTTTCAACTCTAGTATAGAACTAAATATTCAAGCACACTCAGTCACCGGTTCAATTTCACTGCTGCATCAAATCATGTCAAAGCAAAATGGCAAACGTTTGGGGTCCAATGGAAAGCTGTGCAAAGTGAAGTCTTTGAGAAACAAACAGTTGCACGTGCCAAATGTACAGCAGTACATTTACGTGTTCGTGATCACTTCTCGTGCAGGCCGAAAGTTCTCCTTCTCTCTGTCCCTTCACACCCCGCCTATCTCTGTCTCTCTGTCTCTGTCTCTGTCTGTCTCTGTCTGTCTGTCTGTCTGTCTGTCTCTCTCTCTCTCTCTCTCTCTCTCTCTCTCTCTCTCTCTCTCTCTCTCTCTCTGCGTGTGTGTGTGTGTGTGTGTGTGTGTGTGTGTGTGTGTGTGTGTGTGTGTGTGTGTGTGTGTGTGTGTATACATACGTGTAAACTTGACTTTTGGGAAGAGACAGACAGACAAACAGAGACAAAGATGGACAGACAGACAGTGTGGTGTGTGTGTGTGTGTGTGTGTGTGTGGTGTGTCTATGTCCCTGTCTGTATGTTTGTCTGTCTGTCTCTCTGTCTCTCATTCTGTGTGTGTGTGCGTGTGTGTGTGTGTGTGTGTGTGTGTGTGTGTGGTGCGTGCGTGTGTGTGTGTGTGTGTGTGTGTGTGTGTGTGTGTGTGCGTGCGTGCGTGTATATGTGTGTGTGTGTGTGTGTGTGTGTGTGTGTGTGTGTGTGTGTGTGTGTGTGTGTGTGTGTGTGTGTGTGTGTGTGTGTGTGTGTGAAGTGGAAAGAGCAGTAGTGTAGGAAGTAGTTTATGTTTGAATCTGACAATGCATCTGTCTCTCCATATTGGTTTCAATATTAGTCACGCTGCCGTTGATCAGTCCTTGTAAAGACTTCGGACTTGGTTCCCTCCGGTCTGATGCGTGCACCAGTATATTAAAGTTATTTGTCATGCTCTGAGTTCTTGACCATTGACTGTGATTTTGGAGCCGGCTGTCTCGGCTGGCGCGTTTTTTTTTGTTTCTGATCTCCATTCTACATAATTATGGTAGACGCTGAATCAAGACGTCTCACCAGGCTGACAACTCAATCTTCACTTACCCTGCTAGCCTACCAGGTGTTTTTGGCAAACATGAAGTTGGTGACTTTACATCTTCCTATGATGGTTATTCTGTTGTGACCTTCTAGGGCGTGAATAATCATTAATACAGGAAAAAGTGACTACTGTGGGTGATAGTGGCTCACGTTGGCTCAGTTGGTTAGAGCACCACGCTGATAGTTCAGGGGTCATCGGTTCGATCCTCAGGTGGGACATTTTTTTTTTTTTCTTTTCAACCAGCTACTTGGCTTTCGTAATGGAGCTGTGAACGCAAAAAACTGATATCTCGAGTTCAGTCCCTGCCCTCTGCATAAGAAACTGACTGGTTTGCTGCCCACCTTTATGTAGTAATAATTCTGGTAATGTCCGCTTCAATCAATCAATCATGTCGAACTTGCTCGGCTATCCATAATACGTTTCCTCCATCCTTCTCTGTCAGACATTGCAGCAGGTAGTTCATCATACTGACAGCCCGTATCATCCATCAGTTGGCCGATGAAGGTCTTCTTTGGACGTCCTGGTCTTTGTTTGCCATGGCTGGGTCTCCATAGTAGAACATCCCCCGCCAGTTCTTCTTTGCTTCGCCAGCAGTGTCCCGCGAAGCGCAGTCTTTGTTGACGTATTGATTTACTGATTGGTGGGATCTTACCATATAACTCTTTGTTAGTTGGATGTTCTCTCCGGGATTTGTTCAGGGTTGCACGTAGCATTCGCGTGTATGCTCCATCAATCTTCTTCTCCAATGTCGTTGTTAGGGTCCAAGAGACTGAGCCATATGTAAGAACGGACTGTATTGCTGCTTAGTGTTTCATAAATCCTGTATTTCCTTCCTCCCCCTCCACTTCCATTTTGAGATCATGCCAGCACACAGTTTTCTTTTTCTTTTCCTTTGTGTATAGGACAATCAACCAATCAATCAACCAACCAACCAACCAATTAAACAACCAAACAACCAACCAACCAACCAACCGACCGACCATCCAGCCAACCAACCTACCGACCAACCAACCAAACGACCAGCCAGCCGAACTACCGAACAACCACAGATAACAGAGACTAAACGACCGTGAATATGATTCACTGCGAATTTCTGTGTATATCAGCGTCCCCAACTCCATCCCATAATCCCACCCACCTCTACACCCCATCTAGTGAAAAAAAAAAGTTTGCTTCAGCACAATGTCACACATAATGGGCCAAATGCCGAACATCATTTGTCATTATTCCATGCAGACAAGGAATTGTCCATAATAATCGGGTGGCTGTGTGTTAATAATGAAAATAAATAAGTAAATGACATATACCGTTTTTGTCAATGTCAATTTAAACTTTAAAAAGCAACATTATCCTCTGTTGGAATAATTATTTGAAGTGTGCTGGGGACAAATGGGAAA
>JAPXFY010000013.1:7906237-7908737 GCA_030674185.1 Monoplex corrugatus | reverse complement strand
AGAAAGAGAGAGAGAGAAAGAAGAAAGAGAGAGAGAAAGAGAGAGAGAGAGAGAGAGAGAGAGAGAGATTGAGAGAGAAAGAGATTGAGAGAGAAAGAGATTGAGATAGAAAGAGAGAGAGAAAGAGATTGAGAGAGAAAGAGAGAGACAGAGAGACAGAGATAGACAGAGACAGAGAAACCTAGAGAGACAGAGACAGAGAGAGAGATCGTAAACATATCAAGTGCATTGCTTAGGAACAGAAAACAACTTTTCTTTCCATTCACGGTCTTTATATCAGGCAATATCAGGCAGTGATAGTGGACACATAGGGACAAATACCACTCTCCCCTGATGTATTTGTTAATGTGGACGTTTGTGGTACGCTGCATGGTATCAAGCCTGGTATGCCTGGCTTCTGCCAGCTGGGTTTACTCCCAGGCTTATCTCTCTTCCTCCGTTCACAAGACCAAAAGTCCTTCCCTGTGAGCGCAGTGGGCTTAGGGCTTCAGGCGGCCCATATCCGCCCAACCGCTCCATCAAAGGTTGTGTTATAGATATGATGTCTTTTGGTGTGGATCTGCCAAGAACCACTCCACCTCTTCTTGTTAGAAATTGTCGTCAGTGAGACCTGGACTGCTCGTCCGAGCAATCCAGGGCAATTTTGCTGCTTATTTTCATATCTGAAAACCATCCGTCATCTGCTACTGGCGACACGACCCGGCTGGGTTGGAGATGGTCGTCTCACATCACACAAACAAGGTGGAGATGGTCGTCTCACCACCTACTAACAAGTTGGAGATAGTCGTCTCACAACACACAAACAGGTTGGAGATGGTCGTCTCACAACACACAAACAGGTTGGAGATGGTCGTCTCACAACACACAGACAGGTGGAGATGGTCGTCTCACATCACACAAGCAAGGTGCAGATGGTCGTCTCACAACACTCGAACAAGGTGGAGATGGTCGTCTCACAACATACAAACAGGTTGGAGATGGTCGTCTCACAACATACAAACAGGGTGGAGACGGTCGTCTCACAACACACAAACAGGGTGGAGATGGTCGTCTCACAACATACAGACAGGGTGGAGATGGTCGTCTCACAACACACAAACAGGTTGGAGATGGTCGTCTCACAACATACAAACAGGTTGGAGATGGTCGTCTCACAACACACAAACATTTGGAGATGGTCGTCTCACAACATGCAGACAAGGTGGAGATGGTCGTCTCACAACACACAAACAAAGTAGAGATGGTCGTCACACACACACAACCAAGGTGGAGATGGTCGTATCACAACACACAAACAAGTTGGAGATGGTCGTCTCACAACGCACACACAAGTTGGAGATGGTCGTCTCACAACATACAAACAAGGTGGAGATGGTCGTCTCACAACATACAGACAATTTGGAGATGGTCGTCTCACAACATACAGACAAGTTGGAGATGGTCGTCTTACAACACAGACAAGTTGGAGATGGTCGTTTCACATCACACAAACAAGTTGGAGATGGTCATCTCACAACACACGAACAGGATGGAGATGGTCGTTTCATAACACACAAACAAGTTCGAGATGGTCGTCTCGTAAACACACAAACAGGTTGGAGATGGTCGTCTCACAACATACAAACAGGGTTGAGATGGTCGTCTCACAACACACAAACAGGTTGGAGATGGTCGTCTCACAACATACAAACAGGGTGGAGATGGTCGTCTCACAACACACAAACAAGTTGCAGATGGTCGTCTCACAACACACAAACAGGTTGGAGATGGTCGTCTCACAACACACAAACAAGTTGGAGATGGTCGTCTCACAACACACAAACAAGTTGGAGATGGTCGTCTCACAACACACAAACAAGGTGGATATGGTCGTCTCACAACATACAGACGAGTTGGATATGGTCGTCTCACAACACACAAACAAGTTGGAGATGGTCGTCTCACAACACACAAACAAGGTGGATATGGTCGTCTCACAACATACAGACAAGTTGGAGATGGTCGTCTCACAACACACAAACAAGGTGGATATGGTCGTCTCACAACATACAGACAAGTTGGAGATGGTCGTCTCACAACATACAAACAGGGTTGAGATGGTCGTCTCACAACACACAAACAAGTTGGAGATGGTCGTCTCACAACACACAAACAAGGTGGAGATGGTCGTCTCACAACACACAAACAAGTTGGAGATGGTCGTCTCACAACACACAAACAAGTTGGAGATGGTCGTCTCACAACACGGAAACAAGGTGGAGATGGTCGTCTCACAACATACAGACAAGTTGGAGATGGTCGTCTCACAACACACAAACAAGTTCGAGATGGTCGTCTCACAACACACAAACAAGGTGGAGATGGTCGTCTCACATCACACAAACAAGGTGGAAACGGTCGTCTCACAACACTCGAAGAAGGTAAAGATGATCGTCTCACAACATACAAACAGGTTGGAAATGGTCGTCTCACAAACACACAAACAGGTTGGATATGGTCG
>JAPXFY010000013.1:7868266-7878637 GCA_030674185.1 Monoplex corrugatus | reverse complement strand
CATACAAAAAGGACCAAAACATATAAATGCAGCATGAATTACCTAAATGCTTCCGCATATCTCACCTCCCTAGAGTCAAAAATGCGCTTAACACATGTACCGACTTATCCATCCTAAAGAAAAAGTACATAAGACTTTATGTAACTCATACAGGTGAATGGACCATTAAGGCAGAAAAATGGTAGGTAGAAATGATAGAAAAGCAAAAGAACAAGGCAGAAACAAAGACAATGACAGAAAAGAGGAAATTTTCTAGCACAGAATTTCCAGAAGGTGGAGATACTATTTATACTGGAAGAGCCCCCGGCATCACACGGGGGGCCACAGAGCGTCTCTGCAGTAACAAGACCATAATCACGTAGAGTAAGGAAGTTTGTTTTAAAAACTGGATCTGTTAGTAGATCGAAACAATGTGCAGCTGACTGGCTGTTTCCAGAAATGAAATCGAAGTAAATCGAAATACAAACCAACCAATATATACGGGCCAACATGTATCTGTTACACCCTAACCCTTAGACATAACAAAACAATATTTTCAAACATGGAATGGCTCAAAAGATCATGGTATAGGAGGAATATTGTTTTAACAATTCGGAGAAAAAATGTGTTATCATCTACTATGACCTCAATGCACTCGGAAATCGAATAAATAGTAAACCAAAATGCAACTTCCATTATGTGGGCAAACAACGAAAATGTACGTTACACTTAATCAAAAAAAAAAAATCTGCCTAACAGTGGTTTTTGAAGATGATACACTTACAGTCAATGTAAAGAAGGAAAAATGATTCTAATTTTTTCGGAATAGGGGTGGTTATCTGCAGCGAGCTCTCTGTTCCTCAGAAATTACATGGGAATAAATTGCAATGTAAATTTTGAAAATGGTAGAAAAAAATCAACTATCTCGTTGGCTGTAAGGCACAAAAAGACATTCTTTGTACCCAAGACCGGTCTTTACTGATAATATTAGTTTAATTTGAAGAAATGAGAATAGTCAACAATTCGTAATCAGACCGAAATAAAGTCAAATGCAAATTCAAACAACAACAACAACAACAACAACAACAACAGCAACAAGCACAACCCAACTGATCAAAACATTAAATCACACAACAACAGGACAGATAAACCACAACTTGTTACACCGATTGCATACATTTATAGATTTGTCCAGATGAGACCAAGACGCCGGAAAAAAAACAAAAACAAACAAACAAAAAACTATCCTAAGAAGCAGCCTTGATGTAGATGGTTTGAACAGATGGGGAAAAGGGGAAAAATCATATGTGTTTATGTAATCAATATTTCTTGCATAAAGGTAAACGCTGTTATTTACGGTATTTTTGTAGAGGACTGGAGGAAGTGGTGATCCTTGTCCCAAGAAGAGTTTTTGAAGTGTTGAACGTACATTTCCATGTCGTAGAACTACCACTCTTTCTTGGAGTGTATCGGTAATCCATCTTGTTATTGTCATGCTGACGCCATATCGTCCAATGGCTGCATGAGTAATGCGGATATGACTTCACTTTATGCATCTTCTAGTTCAGTAGGCACATCAAGTTTTTCTTCTTTATCCTGACAATCTTCTGAAACTTCGTTAGCAAACGCATCTGCAGTTCCCCATGCGATTTTCCCGTTTTTCTTACTTCTTTCTTATTCCGATCAGCATTGTGTATTCTTATTTGATTAGTGTTTTCTTTTTTCCTTCTGCTTTTTTATGTCTGTCGTTATCTCTTCATTTTTTATCAGTGTAGTTTGTCATAGTTTATTCTTTGTCGTTGCGTTGTTTCTTCTTTGTTGAAGTTCTATACCTCACTTTCCTTTGTTATGGTCTTCTTCTTTATGTTGTTTTGTTTAGGTCTTTTTTTGTCTATTTGTTGTGTTTCATTTAATCGTGTTTTTTTTTCCTTCTTTTTGTCGCTTTCTATTTCTTTTGTCTATTTCTGTTGTCGTTATTTTCTTGTTTTTGTTGTCATTGCTCCCCATTTCCGCTATAGTTGTTTTTCCTCATTTTGTCCTTTCTGTTGTTTCTTCTTGTCAGCGTCCTTTCTTTTTCCTTCATTTTTTTTCTGTTTTTAAAATTGTTCTCTCTTACTACCTAATCATTTCTTATTGATGCAGTTTGTTTCTTCTTTTTATTGTTGTTTCTCTCTATGGTAGTGTTGTTTCTTCTTTACGTCGGCAATGTTTTTTCCGATGTGGGTGTATTGTTTGTCCTTTTTGTTTGCGTTTTTCGATACCACTCTTTCTTTCTGTCTTTCTTTCTTTCTTTTTTATTTATTTATGTATTTGTATTTCTTCTTTGTGTGATCTTTCTTCTTTTACTGAGCGTTCTTTCTTATTTTTGTTGATAATCTTTCTTCTTTTTGTTTGGCTTCTTTCTTCCCTTTGATGGTGTTCTTTCTTTTCTTATTTTCCATTGGCGTTCTTTCTGCTCTTCGTTGACGGCTTTACTTTCTGTTGGCTTTCTTTCTTCTTTTTGGTGGTATTCCTTTTTCTTTTCCTTTTTTTTTCGGTTGGCATTCTTTCCTCTCTTCGCTGATTTTTTTTTTCCATTGGCGTTGGTTCTTCTTTTCGCTAACGTTCTTTTTTTCTTTTCGTTGACGTTCTTTCTCCTTTGTCTTGGCATTTGTTCTATTTCTTGGTGTTATTTCTTCTTTTTCTTGTCGTTTTTGTTGTTGTTGTTCTTCTTTCTTCTTTGACATTTTTTCTTCTTTTCCTTGGCGTTCTTTCTTCTTTGTCTCCGCAATTGTTCTATTTCTTGGTGTTTATTTTCCGTTTTTGTTGTTGTTGTTGTTGCTCTTCTTCTTCTTCTTCTTTTATCTTTATATTGGTAGTTTTTCTTCGTTTCGTAGGCGCTTTTTCTTCTCTTTGTTGGCGTTCTTTCTCCTTTTTGCTGGAATTTTTGTTGTTGTTGGCATCCATCGTTTTTCTTTTCTTATTCTTTTTTTTTTCTTATATAATTTTCTTTTTCGTTGACTTTTTCTTCTTTAGGTTGACGTCCTTTTTGTTTTTCGTTGGTGGTCTTTTCCTTGTCGATGGTATTTTTTGTTACTGGCGTTGTTCCTTCTTTTTTCTTGGTCTTCTTTTTTCGTTTTGATACAATTCTTTTTTGTTTTTATTTTCCCTTGGCTTCTTTCCTCTCTTCGATGTGGTCTTTTACATTTTCCATTAGTGTTCTTTCTTCTTTTCGCTCGTGTTCTTTCCTATTTTCGTTGGTGTTCTTTATTTCGTTGGTGTTCTTTCTTATTATTGAAGGCCTTCTTGTGGGTCTTTCTTCCTTCTTTTTTGTGGGGTTTATTTTTCTATTCTTTGCCATTCTTAATTTCGAGCTTTTATCTGTTTATTTCTGTGTTGTTTTTTTTAATTATTATTTTCGCGGTTTCTATTTTTTGTTTGTTTTTTTCTTTAGTGTTCTTTCGTCTTTTTGTTGGCGTTCTTCTTTTTGTTGGTGTTTTCGTCTTTTTGTTGGCGTTCTTCTTTTTGTTGGTGTTTTCGTCTTTTTTGTTGGCGTTCTTCTTTTTGCTGGAGTTCTTTCTTCTTTTTGTTGTAGTTCTTTCCTCTCTTTGTTGGCGTTCTTTCTTCTTTTTTCTTAGTGTTCTTTCGTTTTATTTTTGGCGTATTTTCTCCTTTTTGTTGGCGTTCTTTCGTCATTTTGCTGGCGTTCTTTTTTTGTTGTTGGTGTTCTTTCTTCCTTTTGTTGGTGTTTCTTCTTTTTATTGGCGTTCTTTCGGCTTTTTTTTTTTTTTTTTGGCGGTTTTTCATTTTCCTTAGCATTCTTTCTTCTTTCCTCTTTTTGTTGGCGTTCTGTCGTCGTTTTGTTGTTGGCGATATTTTTCTTTTTGTTGTTCTTTCCTCTCTTTGTTGGCGTTCTTTCTTCTTTTTCTTTCGTTTTATTGTTGGCGGTTTTTTTTATCCTTTTTGTTGATGTTTTCTCCATTTTGTTCGCGTTCCATCTTCTTGTTGGCCATTTCTTTTGTTTTTGTTAGTATTTTTTCTTCTTTTTTTTTTTTTTTGCATTCTTTGTTTTTTTATTTTTTGGTGATTTAAAAAAAAAATGGCGTTCTTTCTTTTTGTTGGCATTCTCTCTTTTTGTTGGGCGTTCTTTTTTTCTTTTCTTGGTGCTCTTTCTTCTTTGTTTTGGCTTTTTTTTCTTTATGGCGTTCTTCTTTTTGGTGGCATTCTTTCTTCTTTGAGTTGGTGTTCTTTTTATTGTCATTCTTACTTTTGTTGGCTTTCTTCCTTCTTTTTGTTGGCTTTCTTTTTGTTGGCTTTCTTCCTTCTTTTTGTTGGCTTTCTTCCTTCTTTTTGTTGGCTTTCTTCCTTCTTTTTATTGTCATTCTTACTTTTTTTGGCGTCTTTCTTCTTTTTGTTGGCTTTCTTTCTTTTTGTTGTCATTCTTCCTTCTTTTTGTTGGCTTTCTTCCTTCTTTTTGTTGGCTTTCTTCTTTTTGTTGGTGTTGTTTCTTCTTTTTGTTGGCTTTTTCTTCTCTTTTTTGTTTGTTTTTGTTCTTGGCGTCTTTTTATTTTGTTGGCGTTCTTTGTTTCTGTTGGGATTTGTGGCATTCTTTATTTTTGTTGACATTCATTCTTGTTGTTAGCATTCTTTCTTTCTGTTCACGTTCTTTTTGTTGGCTTTCTTTCTTCTTTTTGTTGGCGTTCTTTCTTTTTGATGCCATTCTTTCTTCTTTTTGTTGGTGTTATTTCTTCTTGTTGGCATTCTTCTTTTTGTTGGTGTTCTTTCTTCTTCTTGTTGGTGTTCTTTCTTCTTTTTGTCAGCGTTCTTTCTTTTTGATGCCATTCCTTCTTCTTTTTGTTGGCGTTCTTTCTTTTTGTTGGCGTTCTTTCTTCTTTTTGTTGGCATTCTTTCTTCTTTTTGTTGGCATTCTTTCTTTTTGATGCCATTATTTCTTCTTTTTGTTGGCGTTCTTTCTTCTTTTTGTTGGTATTCTTTTTGTTGGCGTTCTTTCTTCTTTTTGTTGGCGTTCTTTCTTCTTTTTGTTGGCATTCTTTCTTCTTTTTGTTGGCATTCTTTTTGATGCCATTATTTCTTCTTTTTGTTGGCGTTTTTTTCTTCTTTTTGTTGGTATTCTTTTTGTTGGCGTTCTTTCTTTTTTTGTTGTTGGTATTCTTTTTGTTGGCATTCTTTCTTCTTTTTGTTGGCATTTTGTTTTTGTTTTTTTGTTGGCGTTCTTTCTTCTTTTTGTTGGCATTTTGTTTTTGTTTTTTTGTTGGCGTTCTTTCTTTTTGTCGGCATTTTGTTTTTGTTTTTTTTGTTGGCGTTCTTTCTTTTTGTCGGCATTTTTTTCGTTTTGTTGGCGTTCTTTCTTCTTTTTTGTTGGCGTTCTTTCTTCTTTTTTGTTGGCGTTCTTTCTTTTTTGTTGGCGTTCTTTCTTTTTTTTTGTTGGCGTTCTTTCTTCTTTTTTGTTGGCGTTCTTTCTTCTTTTGTTGGCGTTCTTTCTTCTTTTTGTTGGCGTTCTTTCTTCTTTTGTTGGCATTCTTTCTTCTTTTTGTTGGCGTTCTTTCTTCTTTTTGTTGGCATTCTTTCTTCTTTTTGTTGGCGTTCTTTCTTCTTTTTGTTGGCATTCTTTCTTCTTTTTGTTGGCGTTCTTTTTGTTTTTGTTGGCGTTCTTTCTTCTTTTTGTTGGCATTTTGTTTTTGTTTTTTTGTTGGCGTTCTTTCTTCTTTTTTGTTGGCGTTCTTTCTTCTTTTTTGTTGGCGTTCTTTCTTCTTTTTTGTTGGCGTTCTTTCTTCTTTTTGTTGGCATTCTTTCTTCTTTTTGTTGGCGTTCTTTCTTCTTTTTGTTGGCATTCTTTCTTCTTTTTGTTGGCGTTCTTTCTTCTTTTTGTTGGCATTCTTTCTTCTTTTTGTTGGCGTTCTTTTTTGTTTTTGTTGGCGTTCTTTCTTCTTTTTGTTGGCATTTTGTTTTTGTTTTTTTGTTGGCGTTCTTTCTTCTTTTTTGTTGGCGTTCTTTCTTCTTTTTTGTTGGCGTTCTTTCTTCTTTTTGTTGGCGTTCTTTTTGTTTTTGTTGGCGTTCTTTCTTCTTTTTGTTGGCATTTTGTTTTTGTTTTTTTGTTGGCGTTCTTTCTTCTTTTTTGTTGGCGTTCTTTCTTCTTTTTTGTTGGCGTTCTTTCTTCTTTTTTGTTGGCGTTCTTTCTTCTTTTTTGTTGGCGTTCTTTCGTTTTGTTGGATTTTTTTTTCTTTTTGTTGGCGTTCTTTCTTCTTTTTGTTGGCGTTCTTTCTTCTTTTTTTTGGGGGGGGGGTTCTTTCTTCTTTTTGTTGGCGTTCTTTCTTCTTTTTGTTGGCGTTCTTTCTTCTTTTTGTTGGCGTTCTTTCTTTTCTTTGTTGGCATTTTTTCTTTTCTTTGTTGGCGTTCTTTCTTCTCTTTGTTGGCGTTCTTTCTTCTCTTTGTTGGCGTTCTTTCTTTTTGTTGGCGTTCTTTCTTTTTGTTGGCGTTCTTTCTTTTTGTTGGCGTTCTTTCTTTTTGTTGGCATTTTCTTCTTTTTGTTGGCGTTCTTTCGTTTGGTTGGCGTTCTTTCTTTTTGTTGACGTTCAGTCTTTTTTTTTTTTTTGGCGTTCTTTCTTCTTTTCGTTGGCGTTCTTTCTTCTGTTTGTTGGCTTTTTGTTGCTATTCTTTTTCTGGCTTTCTTTTTCTTGTCATTCTTTCTTTTCGTTGGCATTCTTTCTTCTTGTCGGCGTTCTTTCTTTTTGTTGGTATTCTTTTTTTCTTCTTTTTTGTTGGCGTTCTTTCTTCTTTTTGTTGACGTTTTCTTCTTGTTGGCATTCTTTCTTCTTTTTGTTGGCATTCTCTTTTTTTTGTGTGTGTTGGCGTTCTTTCTTCTTTTTGCTGGTGTTTCTTCTTTTTTTGGCATTTTCTTTTCGTTGGAGTTAGGTATTGTTTTTGTTGGCGTTCAATCTTCTGTGTTGCCGTTCTTTTTGTTGATTTTTCTTCTTGTTTTTTCTTCTTTTCTTCTTTTCCATGGTATTCTTTTTTGTTTTTTTGTTGGCGATATTTCTTCTTTCTTGGTCTTTTTTATTTTCGATATATTTCTTTGTTGTTGTTGTGTTTGTATTTCCCTTACCTTCTTTCTTCTATTCGATATGTTCTTTTTATTTCCCGTTGGGATTTTTTTCTTCTTTTCGTTCTAAGGGTAACAACCTCTATTATGGTATCAAGTAACCATTTCTAAAGTCTGTGAGTGTGATTTCCCGAGTAAAAAGTCTTTTTGAAGAATGTTTCGGGCGCGAGAACAACGTCATCCGAACCGCGTGCTTTCACTGAAACAAAGGCAAATGGAGCGCCCTGCGAATGCGCGATGTTCGCTGTTTACTCAGGATTGTGGAATTTGTGTTGTGTGTGTGTGTGTGTGTGCGTGCGTGCGTGCGTGCGTGCGTGCGTGCGTGCGTGCGTGCGTGCGTGCGTGCGTGTACTTTTCTGAGCTTCTGATCAGATGATACAAGTCATGGAGAATTGGTGAGTCTCTTTTTTCTGTTTTGTTTACATCTGCTGAATGGATGAAATGCTTGTCTGAAATGCTCCTCAACCATATTTCATTGCACAAATAACCTCAAAGCATGTCTGAACAAACCTTATACTGTAGATATCCTAAAAGAGGATTAAATTACCTTTCTAACCATACCCTACATATTGATGTTAGTCATTTGGGGCGCCTGTGAAAATTAATTCAAATTGGACTAAAACTGCACGTTTCCAGGGAAAGTAGTGGCAGCTGGCACGTCTGCAGGGAAGCAAGTCAAATAGCCAGCTGACGATGCCAAAGTGTTATTATTTTTGTTGGCATTCCTTCTTTTGATTGGCGTTCCTCCTTTTATGTGACCTATTTTCTCTTCGTTGCCGTCTGTTTGTTGACCTCCTTTCTTCTTTCGGTTGCCGTTCTTCATTCTTTTTATTGGCGTTCTCTCTTCTTTCTGTTCGCGCTCTTTATTCTTTTCATTTTCGTTTTTTTCTTCTATTCTTTGTTATTTTATCTTTCATTTGCGTTCTTTCACTTCATTTTCCATCGGCACGCTTTTTTTTCTTTTTCATTCGTTGACGGTTTGTTTGTTTCTTTTGCTTGTATGTTTTTCTTCCTTTCGTTGGCCTTCTTTCAGTTTATTTTCCGTCGGCGAGCGTTTTTCTGTTCGTTGTTTTATTTTTTTGTTTGGTTTAGTTTTGGTTTCGTTTGTTTATCTGTTTTTTCTTGGTTTTTTTTTCCTTCTTTTTGTGCGTTCTTTCATGTTGTTGTTGGCGCTCTTTTCTTCATTTAATTTTCTTAGCGTTTTTTTTATTTCTATTTTCCTTTTTTCCCATTGGCATTCTGTCTTATTTACGTCGTTTTTTTTTCTTCTTTTATTAGGATTTTTTCTTTTGACGATTTTTTTTTTTTTGTTGTTGACGTTGTTTCCTCTTTTCTCTGGTGTTCTTTATTTTCGATGGTATTCTTTTTTCTTTTTTTTTTCTTTTTTTGGCGTTCTTTTTTTTTGGGGGGGGGGGCGTACTTTCTTCTTTTTGTTGGTGTCCTTTGTGTTGGCATTTATTCTTTTTGTTCGTGATGTTTCCTAGGCGTTTTTTTTTTTTCCTTTTCTTTGTTTCAATTTATTCCGGTTTTTCTTCTTTTCGTCGGCGTTTTTTTCTTCTTTCTGCTGGACGTTTTTTGTTTTTTTCCATTCCCTGTTATCGTTTATTTTTGTGAGCGGTCTTTTTGCTGACGTTTTTTCCTCTTTTCATTAACGTTCTTCCTTACTTTGTTGGGCGTTTTTGTTTTGTTTGTTTTTTGGTTGTTTATTTTTTCTCTTTTGTTTTTGTTTTGTGTTCTTGTTTTCTTTGGTGTTTTCTTTTTTTGTGAGCGTTTTGGGTTTTTTGTTTTGTTTCATCTATGTTTTTATGTTTTTTATTTATTCGTTTATTTTTTGTTGACATTCATTCCTAATTCTGTTGACGCCATGTTTTCTTTTTGTCCTTGGAGTTCATTCTTTTTATTTTCTATTGGTGTTCTTATAATTTCTTCTGTTTGTTGGCATTCCTTCTTTATAATTTCTGTTGGCGTTCTTTCTCCTTTTTCTTGGCGTTATCTATTGATTTTTTTTTTTACTGGCGTTCTTTGTTTTTCATTTTTTTTTTTGTTCTTGTTGTTGGCGTTCTTATCGTTAGCATTCTTTTCGTGGGTGTTTTTTTTTTCATGTTGGCGTTTTTTTCTTTTTTTATTGGTGTTTCTGTTGATGTTCTTTCTTCTCCTCGTTGTTGGTTTTTTATGTGGGGGGGGGGGGGGGAGCATTCTTTTTTGTTTTTTTTCTTTTTGTTGGCATCGTTTCTTCATTTTGTCGATGTTCCTTGGTTTTGTTGTGTCTTGTTTCTTTTTTCTGATTTTTGTTGTTTTTGTTGACGTGTTTCTTTTCGTTGGCATTCTTTCTTTATAATTTCTGTTGGCGTTCTTTCTCCTTTTTCTTGGTGTTATCTATTGATTTTTTACTGGCATTCTTTGTTTTTCATTTTTTTTGTTGGCGTTTTTCTTATCGTTAGCATTCTTCTTTTCGTGGGTGTTTCTTTTCATGTTGGTGTTCTTTCTTCTTTTTATTGGCATTTCTTTTTGTTGATGTTCTTTCTTCTCTTCGTTGGTTTTTTTTTGTTTTTTTGTTTTTTTTTGGGGGGGGGGGGGGGGCGTCGTTCTTTCTTTTTTAAAATATTTTTGTTGGCATTGTTTCTTCATTTTGTTGATGTTCCTTGGTTTTGTTGTGTTTCGCGTTTCTTTTTTTTTCTGATTTCTTGTTTTTGCTGACGTTTCTTCCTTTCGTTGCATTGTTCGTTCCCTTTGTTGGCGTTGTCTCTTCTCTTCGTTTACGTTATATCTTCTTTTTGTTGGCGTTGTTTATTCTGTTTGTCAGCATTATTTTTTCTTGTTGTTGACGTTGTCCTTTCTTGGTGGTGATGTTGATGATGATGATTATCGTATTCTGGAGAAAATTGGAACTTAAACTGATACATCTCTCTGTCTGCCACTGACTCTGCGTCTGTCCACACACACACACACACACACACACACACACACACACACACACCACACACACACACACACGCACGCACGCACGCACGCACGCACCCACGCGCGCACGCACACAGAGGGTGGAGAAAGAGAGAGAAAGATGAGAAGAGAGTGAGAGAGAGATGAGAAGAGAGGAGAGAGAGAGAGAGAGAGAGAGAGAGAGAGAGAGAGAGAGAGAGAGAGAGAGAGAGATGGAGAGAGAGAGGAGAGAGAGAGAGATGATGGAAAAAGGCACACTCTTCCAGAAACCAAATATTGCACAACCTGGACACAGGCTCTATGATTAGAACTTTCGTTTGCAGAGATTTAGATCTGGAGACATGTGTCCTGCC
>JAPXFY010000013.1:7828070-7833166 GCA_030674185.1 Monoplex corrugatus | reverse complement strand
TCTGTCTCTCTTGTCTCTCTCTGTCTCTCCTGTCTCTGTCTCTTCTCTCTGTCTCTTCTCTCTGTCTCTCTCTGTCTCTCTCTTTCTGCCTGTCTCTCTCTTTCTCCTGTCTCTCTGTCTCTCCTGTCCTCTGTCTCTCTCTGTCTCTGTCTCTGTCTCTGTCTCTCTCTGTCTCTGTCTGTCCTTCTGTCTGTCTGTCTTGTTGTCTGTCTGTCTGTCTGTTCTCTCTCTCTCTCTCTCTCTCTCTCTCTCTCTCTCTCTCTCTCTCTTCTGTGTTGTGTGTGTTCGGAATTCCCAGGCACTGAATATCCTTTTTCCAAAGAGATGTGATGGCTTGTAAAGCACAGTCAATTAGGAGATTACCCTCTGTGTGCCTGTCGGTTCCTTTTTGACAAAAACAAGTTTCCACTTGCATCACAATACGTTGTTTCATCATCATCGCACATGGGGAGCTGTCCTTTGTGCTCAGGGTTTTTTGTTTGTTTGTTTGTTTTTTGTTTTGTTCGTATCGTTTTTTTGTTTTGTTCAATTATGTACGCCACCTTAACTCTTTGACGACGGGCTACTTCGATTGAAGTGACAGCTGAGCTGTCACTGAAGACGGGCTACTTCGATCATAGTAACAGACGGTCTAGGGCATATAACTCCCTCTACTTTGTTATGCTATTGATTTAGTAGTTGGCAGTTGCTTCCCTTGTGGGGGGGGGGGGGGGACTTCCGTTGAACGCTTCAGCTACGTTTTGCCGGTTTCTTTGTCTAAAATCGATGGAAAATGGCTCACATGTGACAGTTCCCAGTGATTTCACTGTGGCAGCCCTAGGCCAGCAGGGTAGCTCAGCTGTGGCAAGTGCAGTCACAATAGAGTTAAATTAATAGCCACAGAAGCTGGTACAGTTTCTACAATGCAATGATGTTGATACGATGAGGATACCAATAAGGATTGTATCGAGTAATATCTAAGGTTGAGACTACATGATATGATGTATTCCAAGCTTAGTATCAAAATATATCCTGGAGTCTACCAGGCCCGAGAGATACAGAGTGTTGGACAGTCGATGTAAGTAACTCCCTGAACAGTACATGTGTGAAGTGGATAAGACTCGACAGTGTGATCCCAATATTCACATTGAGCCCATAGACCAGTTCAACTAGCCACATAGTTGACAGACATATATGTAGTGATAAAATAGCTGTTTTGTATGTCTTCTAACCCCCCCCTCTCCTCTCTCTCTCTGTCCCTGTCTCTCTCCCTGTCTCTCTGTCTGTCTGTCTGTCTGTCTTCTGTCTGTCTGTCTGTCTGTCTCTGTCCCTGTCTCTCTTTCTGTCTGTCTGTCGTTTTGTCTGTCTGTCTGTCTGTCTCTCTGTCTCTCTCTCTGCTCTCTCTCTCTCTCTCTCTCTCTCTCTCTCTCTCTCTCTCTCTCTCTCTCTCTCTCTCTCTCTCTCTCCCTCTCTTTCTGAGATCTTAACTCCCATTCTCAAATTTTCGACCTACTGGCCTTTGTCAGGCGTAAACGTAAGGCAACAAATAACGAGCAAAAATACAAACAATAATAAAAAAACACACAAAACAAACAAACAAACAAACAACAAACAAACAAACAATCAAATAAACTTACCTGGTAAATAAGCGTTCTAATTCTATATTCGTCTTTTTCTAGTTTATTTCAACGTGGGATGTCACATTTCTCTTGGATTTACCATGCTGTTAAACATCTATTCCTTTGTTTATCATTTATTCACTTATTCATTTATATATCTAATTGTTCATTTTCACACATAAATTATATAATTGATTGTAAATACGATCCATCAGGAATGACCCTAAGTGTGTGTGTTTATGCTCCTGAAAGAAAGGAGATTCCCATGTCTCACAAGTTCACAACCTGGAACAAAGTGTAACATGAAGACAGAAAGCTCTGTGTTAAACGAACGAACGAACGAACGAACGAACGAATGAACGAAGAACGAACGAACGAACGAAAGAATGAACGAACGACAACGAATTACGAACGAACGAAAACGAACGAACGAACACGAACGAACATACGGACAACAAAAGAAACAAGAAGCTTGAGGCAGAATCTTCCAGTCCTGGGGTGCAGTTCATTAAGAACGTACCGATGATCGCTATAAACCCAGGCAGTAGGACAAAAAAAAACAAACAGAAAAAAAATCGTCCGTTCCACTGACAGCTCAAGAAGCAGTTCAGGTCTTTCTGCTATCGAACACATTCCTGCTGTAAGACCCATCTTCTTCCATGTTCCTTAGCCTTTCTTCCCTTTGGTCTCATCAAATCTTTTTTGATGATTATTTTTTCTTCTGTGGTTGTTCTTAGGTTCTTCTTGTTCTTCTTGTTTTTCTTGTTTTTCTTGTTCTTGTTCTTGTTCTTGTTCTTGTTCTTGTTCTTGTTCTTGTTTTTGTTTCTTCTTCTTCTTCTTCTTCTTCTTCTTCTTCTTCTTCTTCTTCTTCTTCTTCTTCTTCTTCTTCTTCTTCTTCTTCTTCTTCTTCTTCTTCTTCTTTCTTCTTCTTCTTCTTCTTCTTCTTCTTCTTCTTCTTCTTTCTTCTTCTGCTTTCTGCTCTTACTTTACTGCTTTACTACTATTCTACTTCCTCCCTTATACTGCTGCTGCTGCTACAACCAACTACTACTATGCTACTTACTACCACTACCTTGTGCTGCTGCTGCTGCTACACCACTACTGCTGACTTCTTTACTCAACTATTGCTGTTTTTCTACTACTTGCTTCTTACTCAACTACTACTACTACTACTACTACTACTACTACTACTATTACTACTACTGCTGCTGCTGCTGCTGTTGCTCCCGCTACTGCTGCTACTGTTACTACTACTTCTGCCATTACTGATTCTACTACGATTATTACCACTAGTACTACTCCTCCTCTCTGTCTCTCTCTTTCTCTCAGTCTGCCTCTGTCTGTCTATTTGTCTGTCTTGTCTCTGTCTCTTTTGTTTCTCTGTCTCTCTCTGTCTCTGTCTGTCTGTCTGTCTGTCTCTTGAACACAGACACCCCAACACACCAGAACCCACACAATTCTGATACCTCCTCCCCAACACAACAACACACACCGCACATATTTTTCTATGATGTCGTTCTTTGTCCTTTTTTACCTCTCTGATTAAACTACAACAATGCAGTTTATTTTAATAGGATTGTGTTATGTTTTATTTGTACGAAAATTGATTTCTTGTCGTATGCTCAGTTTGTACCTACCATGAGCAGGGATAATTGTACTTATGTGACTAAAAAATAGATTGTGTATGAGGGCTGTGTTTACCAACACCATGCAGCAGGGCACATAATGATGATGATGGTGATGATGATGATGATGATGATGATGATGATGATGATGATGATGATGAGATGACGACGACGACGACCGACGCTTGATGATGATGATGAGATGATGTGATGATGATGATGATGACGACAGACACTTGATGTATGATGATGATGAGAGTGATGATGATATAATGATGATGCAGATGTATGAATTAGCAATGGCAATTTGAAAAACAGCCTTTAAGTTCATGACTATTACCGTTAGAAAAAAAAAAAAGTATCACTGTCATTATCATTGTCTCTCTTTCCCTTTCCTTTTGACATTACGATCAATGTTTAAGTGTTAATATGCGTGTCTGCTTCTTTCCGACAGAAACGAACTTGAAACACCTCACAACTTTATACTACAACTGCTGTCAGGTGTTTGGGTATTGGCAGCACGATTCGCTGGGAATAAGTAATGGTTTAACGCTAAGACAGAAAACTCTAAACAAAGGAACAAACAATCCAGAGGCAAGCCTTCTACATTCTGGTGCCTGGGTGCTTCTCATTAACAATGGAACCAATAATCTCCATATGTCCAGGCAGCCCTGACATAAACAACATCAGCATCACCAACAAGAAAAAAAACAACAACAACGGCAACAACAATAACAAATGTTCTAAAGCCGTCAGATCTCCCATGGAAATTCCAGAGGCTTTTACAGCATAAGTGGTATCCCCCATCTGGAACCTCTTTCTGTTACTCTTTGTTTCTTCTGCCTTGCTCACCTCTTCCTATAAGTTTCTGCCTTGCTTCGTTATTCACTTGTATGTGTTCCATAAAGCCCGACATATTTCTCTTAGGATTCGTCTTTGGGTACATGCATTAACTGCATATGAGGAAACTTTAATGCGCAGAAGCACGTTTATGTTGTTTTTTTTTATTCCAGTTCTTATCATCAGTGTCTATTATTATGTTTACATTTGTTTTTAAGTCTTTTTTTTTCTTTTTTTTAACCCTTTTGTGATGAATTGGGTGGAATGGTTCACGCCTGGGGTAATATCCTTAGATTATGTGCGCGAATGCATGGATATCTGTACTTGATTTTCTTTTCCGGATGCATTCTTTTTTTCTTTTAGTGTCAACGGGATGTTGTGTATGTTTTTAGATGGTTACACCCCTAATAGGGCTTTGTGCTGTTGGCTAGGCTCTAAACAACAGCGAGAAGAAGAAGAAGAAGAAGAAGAAGAAGAAGAAGAAGAAGAAGAAGAAGAAGAAGAAGAAGAAGAAGAAGAAGAAGAAGAAGAAGAAGAAGAAGAAGAAGAAGAAGAAGAAGAAGAAGAACAACAACAAACAACAACAACAACAACAACAACGACAACAACAACAACAACAACAACAACAACAACAACAACAACAACATCATGTGCCCTGCCGAAGGGCGTTGGCGATCATGGCCCTTCACACGCTTCTATCCCCTGTCGCTGCAAATACATCTCCCACCTTCTCTGTCCTCAGCCACCCGGCAAATCCATCCAATATTTTCTCCCTGGGTCTACTTGGTTTTCTCTTTCCATCCAGCTTTCCTGTTGAGATAAAGTGTTCTATTTCCCCGTTCCTCATAAAATTGTCTCTAAATGTTGCTGTTCTTTTCCTAATCTTCCTTATCAATGATCTTCTTGTATCTGCCTCCATCAAGACTGTCTCGTTTGTTTTCTTAGCTGTCACTTTTGTGACCAGGTGTTCTAATTCCCCTTTCCTCATGGTATGTCCTGTAAATGTTGTTTGTCATTTCCTAATCTTCTTTAT
>JAPXFY010000013.1:7813070-7818070 GCA_030674185.1 Monoplex corrugatus | reverse complement strand
AAGAAAGAAGAAGAAAGAAGAAAAAGAAGAAAGAAAGAAGAAGAAAAAGAAAGAAAAGAAAGAAAGAAAGAAAGAAGGAAGAGGAAAAAGGAAAAAAAAGAAAGAAAGAAAGAAAGAAGAAGAAGAAGGAAGAAAAGAAGAAGAAGGAAAGAAAAAAAGAAGAAAGAAGAAGGGAAAGGAAGAAAAAGAAAGAAGAAAGAAAGAAAAAAGAAAGAAAAAGAAAGAAAGAAAGAAGAGAAGGAAGAAAAAAAAAGAAAGAAAAAGAAAGAAAAAGAAAGAAGAAAGAAAGAAAGAAGGAAGGAAGGAGAAAGAAGAAACAAAAGAAAGAAAGAAAGAAAAAAAAAGTAGAACAGAGGTAAACTGTAAACATAAAGCATATTAACATTTTGTATGTTCATTTCCTTTTGATGTATTTCTTTGTGTGGCAAACAAACTAATCTCAGGTAAAACTTGAAAGGTATATGAACTTGTTGCACTTAACAGTCGATTAAATTGTAGCCTTCGTATCAATCATTGGTTAATCAGAGGTACATTCCCTCTGATGTACTTTCACGCTTGTAGTGACTGTAATACAAATACATAATCATACCCACTCAAACATAATTGATCCAGGAATTCCAGACTGCATAGGCTATGATCTACCTCTCTTAGCAGAACTGTGCACTGAAAGTGAAAAACGGGAAAACGTTAGAGAACAAATGAGAGATACAAATGGAGAGATTAAAAAAAAAGAGAGAGAGAGAGAGGGGAGAGAGAGAGAGGGGGGAGTGAGACAGATAGACAGACATACCAGACAGAGAGAGAGAGAGACAGAGACAGAGAGACAGAGACAGAGAGAACACATAGACACAGAGAGAGACACATAGACACAGAGAGAGACAGAGAGAGACACATAGACACAGATATACCAGAGAGAGAAAAAGAGAGACAGAGACAGAGAGACAGACAGAGACAGAGACAGAGAGACAGAGATATACACATAGACACAGAGAGAGACAGAGAGAGAGAGATAGACACAGAGAGACCAGAGAGAGAGAGAGAGGGAGACAGATAGACAGACAGATAGAGAGACAGAGAGAGAAACAGACAACAGACAGATAGAGAGAGAAAGAGACAGAGACAGAGAGAAATAGACAGAGAGAGAGAGTGGAGAGAGAGAGAGAAGACAGAGAAAGACAGAGACAAAGACAGAAGCAGAGACAGAGACAGAGAGGGAAAGAAATAGAGAAAGAGACAGAGACAGAGACAGACAGAGAAATAGTACCCTGAAACAAAGCAAAACAAAATAATCAAAAAGTGTCAAGCCAAGCAACAAGCACTTTAGTCGTTGCGTTTCAGTTTCTCAAGATGACGTCTCTTCGCTCAGAATGAATTCCACATTCACTTAACGTCACAGGTGCCATGTGTATGGTGATCTTGGCACAAGCCTTGAGTCTGCACAAAGTCCATGAGCTAGCCAGGTCCTGAGTCCCTACCTAGCCTATGTTTTACCTATTCTATAATTTATTGTATACTGGTTTTGCATCAGCATCTTGGTTGTCTCTCTCTTCTAACGTTTCTCTCTGTCTGTCTCTGTCTTTTTGTCTGTGTGTCTGTCTGTGTGTCTCTTTGTCTGTCTGTCTTCTGTTAATTGTTGTAATGGTGACAAAGATAAACGCCAACACACCTACCTCAGGAGACATAGAAGTTGTTAATGAGGCAACGAGGTATTTCTTCTTGATTCCTGTATGTTGGCTTCAGTTTTGGCTGGATTGTACCCTTGAGCTCTGTGGGTATCTGTCTCACGGACCAAGCAAACACATAAGCAGACAGTCAACAGGCGATCAACAAACAAGCATGCTTTTGCTGTAAGCTTTTTTCAATGAAAAAGTTCAATTTAACCTACTGATAAGGAAGATTAATATAAGAAAGAATATATATTCAAATGTACATTGTTTAAAGAAACAAACACACAAAACACTTGTGAATACTATTGCCAGATAACCATTTATATATAAATTGCAAAGTAGACGAAAGCGTTCCAAACGTACATACTTTTCAATGCTTGCTAAATCAGAGATACAAAATTGAACAATATAATGCCAAAATAAACTTTCATTTGTTCATTTTTAATGCTCACGGCAAAAACGATATGCCAATGTTCTCCTTTTAGAAAAAAAAAGTTTCTGCATGACATGTTCTTGAGTCTTGATGTACACAATAAAACCATCATTGATTAGAATATTGTCCTACGTGTTTTGTAAGTTATAGATTGTTTCTATATGAACAACACTTGTCTTATATGTATATAACGATAGCATTTCTGTCATCACATTGTCTGTTGATGCTTGATTATCATTCAGCTAAAGGATATAATTTGTGAAACAAATTCTAAGAAAATTTTGACATGTGCTTAGAACTTGATGTTGTTTTCTCAACGTTCAGTGCATAAGATATCATTATATAATTATATTATCTACGATATAGGGAAGATTTAGGCTGAAATTAAGGAACAAAAGCAACATCAAACTAAATCTTAGACTCTTAAAGACAGATGAAGTGATATGCAAAGAATGTAACGTGTATGTTTAAAACAAATCCAGTGCTCTGGAAGACGTTAGTGACAGTGAGGAACAATGGACAAAGATGAGAAATTCGATAAATAAAGCTTGTGAAGATATCCCTGAAGTAGATAGAAAAGCAAAAAAAAGAACTGGATGACAAAAGAACGTTTAGGATTGATGGAGGAACGGAGGAAGGCAAAGATAAACGAGGAGATATACAGGAAAATAAACAAAGAAATCAGGAATAGTGCAATAAGTTAAGGAAGCTTTGCTGAAACAAAATGCAAAGAAATAGAAGACCGAAACAAACCGGATCCTCAGGGTATGTACAGACGAATTGAAGAAATTGTCCACAGGAAAAATACATGCACATCAACTGGGTGCTTAAAATAGAAAGATGGTACTCTTATCATGGAACAAGACACACTATCAGACAGGTGGGGAGAGTACATCAAAGACCTTTTTGAAGATGACAGAAACGAAGAACACATTATAAGAAAGAACTTTGAAGGACCACCCATAATGAAAAATGAAGTTAGAACAGCACTAAAAAAGATGAAACCAGGAAAAGCCCCAGAACCAGACAACATCACTACAGATATGATTGAAGCCCTGGAGGAATTTGATATTGAAAAAGATAACAGTCTCCCTAAATGAAATTTATGACACTGGAAAAATCCCCAAAGATATGTCAAAATCAATTTTCATTGCACTTCCAAAGAAGACAGGGGCTATAGAATGCGAACTCCATCGCACAATCAGTTTGATGAGTCATGTAACAAAATCTTATCAAGAATAATCATGATGAGGAGAAGGACTAGAATGAAAAGAGAGACAGCAGATGAACAGTGTGGATTTGTGGAAGGGAAAGGAACTATTAATGCCATATACATCCTATGAACTATCATAGAGAGGTCAATCGAGATGAATAAGGATTCATATTTAATGCTTTGTTGATTATATCAAGGCTTTCGATCGGGTAAAACGAGGAATTGATCAAACACCAAGAAAGACTCAATATTGATGGAAAAAATGTACGGAATCAGAAATATGTACTGGGAACAAACAGCTGCAATGAGAATAGAAAACGATATAAGCTCTTTCCAAAACATCAAAAGAGGACTCAGACAGGGTTGTGTTTTGTCACCAGATCTATTTTCATTTTACAGTGAAAACATCATGAGAAACCTAGAGGAAGACCTGGATTAAAGGTTGGAGGGAAAACGATAAACAACATTGGATACGCAGATGACACCGTGCTAATTGCAGAAAATGAAAGGGACCTACAAAACCTTATGAATATACTAGAAATAGAAAGCAAAGGTAAGGGCATGAGTAATCCCCTCATGCAAAATAACAGCAAATGGCACAATCTTGGTCGATAAGTTTAAATACCTGGGAAAGATAATTTCACGAGATGGCAGATGTACATCAGAAAAAGCCAGCAGAATCGGACAAGCCAAAACAGCATTCAAGAAGATGGAAAGCATTCTTACCAACAAATGCCTATCAATTAACACCAGGAAGAGAGTTTTTGAATGTTATGCAGAACCAATACTGTTATACGGTTGTAAGGCGTGGACAGTCAATAAGCAATGTCAAAACAAGATTGAGGCAGCCAAGATGCGGTATGTAAGAAGAATGTTGAAAGTTCCATGGACACAAAGAAAACAAACGAGACAGTCTTGATGGATGCAGACACAAGAATATCATTCATAAGGAAGATTAGAAAAAGACAGGCAACATTTATAGGCCAGTTTATGAGGAAAGGGGAATTGGAGCACCAGGTCACAACGGGAAAGCTGGAGGGAAAGAGAGCACCAAAAAGACCCAGGGAGAAGATATTAGACGGACTTGCAGAGTGGCTGAAGACAAAGAGGGTGGAAGAGATGCTTGAGGCAACAAGAGATAGAGACAGATGGATGGGCATGATCGCCAAAACCATGCGGCAAGGCACCTGATGATGATGGTGATGATGGTGATGATGATGATGATATGAGTGATGAGTGATGATGATGATGATGATGATGATGATGATGATGATAGGGAGTTCATATGTCAACATAGTCTTTTCACATGTGTATAACTTGTTGCTGTCATTTTTCATTGTCATATTGTGTTTAGATGTCTGTTTATTGTGAAGAAATCAAAGGATAACATGTTTAATAAAAAGAGTTAGCTTGACTGGAAATTCAGACCATATGTATAATTTAGAATCAACGCGGGCATGTAAAATATAAATATGATGTTCATTTTCCTTAAGGCAATGTAGTACATCTCTTTTCAGCTTCAGAAAAGCTTTTGCAAACCAAAAAACAAGAAACTGGATTAAAATGAATGAAATTACTAAACTTCAAGTCTAACATACAGAGAAAAATATACTAATAAACAATACTTAAGTTTACAGGAAACAGCAACGTGTAATGCAGTAAACGCACACACTGTATTATTTGTTCA
>JAPXFY010000013.1:7803070-7808070 GCA_030674185.1 Monoplex corrugatus | reverse complement strand
AGACAAAGGTACAGAGACACAGAGACAGAGAGAGAGACACACACACACAGAGACAGAGAGAGAGACAGAGAGACAGACAAAGAGTGAAAGAGAGACACAGAGAGACAGACAGACAGACAAGAGACGACAACACAGACAAGACAACAGACAGAGACAGAGAGACAAGAGACAGAGAGACAGAGACAAGACAAGAAAGAGACAGAGAGAAATATAGAAAGAAAGAAAAAAGAAAGAAAGAAAGAAAGAAAGAAAGAAAGAAAGAAAGAAAGAAAAGAAAGAAAGAGAGAGACAGGATGTGGGTGTTCGATTTACATTTCCAGCTGAGCGATCTTGTGTTTTCTCGTCGGTGCACTGGGAGTTCTCTGGGTTCACCTTCCATTGTTGTTCACCTCCACCAATCGACCCTTTGAACACCTGAAAGTGTTTCTTTAAGCGTGACACTTCTTCCCTCCTAATGCATGTTTACAAAAAGCAACAAGGGCGAAAACTGAATGTGGACTGCAAGCATTTTCTTCCCTCCCCACCCCCACCCTCCAACTCAAAGTCCCATTTGTGAAGTGACTATTTTTCTTTGGATTTTTTTGTTTTGTTTGTTTGTTTCTTCTGTGTTCTTCGTTTTGTCTTGATTCGATTGGATTCAATTCGTGTTGTTTCTAATGCCACCAACCATTAATGGCCAACCCTGGACTGTCTATTGTGCTCCTGCGTTTTGCCTGCCCATTCTGCACACTTTAACACAAGTACAAATCAATCAAGGAATGTTGTCTAATATTTTCTTCCCTTTTTTCAACTACAAGTACACATTTATCTATCTAGAAATGTTGTCTAATATTATAATTAATCTTATTAGTTTTCTTCATTGTTCAACCACAAATACACATTTATCTATCTAGAAATGCTGTCTAATGTTATAAAGACTCTTACCATTTTTTCATACTGCAGTAAATAAAGAAGGCTCTTGGGTAATCTCTTTTTTTCATCGCAACAATCATTTGCTCATCCTTTTTATGTTTCTTTTTTGTTTTCCTTGTACTGCTCTTCGCCGAAAAAAATAATGAAAAAATTATGCATGTGTAGTATCTTGGGAAGTCATCTATCAAAGTTTATAAAATGATATATATCAAATGATATCCTAGCTTAATATTACACAAGTTCCATAAGGTTTTATATCTGACTTGTACTTGGGATCTTCTTTCGTTTCACAGCCTCTTTCAACTTCAATTAAACCATTTTATTTATTTGAAAACACCAATATTATGATAATGATTACCATATTATAAACACCATATTATAATAATGATTACCGTATTATAAACACCATGTTATGATAATGATTACCATATCATAAACACATATTATAATAATGGTTACCATACTATAAACATATTATGATAATGATTACCATATCATAAACACCATATTATGATAATGATTACCATATTATAAACACCATATTAAAATAATGATTACCATACTATAAACACGATGTTATAATAATGATTACCATAATATACATGTAAACACCATATTATAATAATGATTACCATATTATAAACACCATATAATATTGATTACCATATCATAAACACCATATTATAATACTGATTACCATTCATTCTTGCGATCATACAGCTGTGTTTTCTAAAATCATTCAGGTTCACTGTGCATTATTCATTTTACAAAATATTATAAGTAACATTTATACTAAGAACTAATACACCACACATACATACAAACATCAGAATTCTATGTTCATACGTGTCATGTATATGCAATGAATATTTAGTAACAATGTCTCCCCATTCACACACACACATACACACACACACACACACACACAACCACACACACCACACACACACACACACACACACAGCACACACACACAGACACACACACCCACACACAACACACACACACACAACACACACACACACACACACACACACACACACATCACACACACACACACACACACACACACACACACACACACACACACACGTTTTTTTTTTTCTTTCTTTCTTTCTTTCTTCCCCCTTTCTTTTCTTTTTTTCTTTCTTTCTTTCGTTTCTTTCTTTCTTTCCTTTGTTCATACTAACTGTATATATTATTGTGTTTTTTTCTAGATAATAACAATTTGTGTTTGTCTCTTTCTCCCATTTGTTTGCCTTCTTTTTTTTCCTTTCTTTCTTTTTTCCTTATTTTTTTCCGTCTACATTTCTTTCTTCCTTTATTTCCTTTTTTCTTCTCTCTTTCTTCCTTTCTGTCTTTCCTTATTTCCATTTTTCATATGCACTTTATATCTTTTTCAATGATAATACGAATTTGTGTATGTATTTTGTGTTTGTTTTTCGCATGCACGAATTGTACCATGTGCAACAATATATAACTATCATTTAGTAACGAAAGGTTAGATTAGTAAAGGTTTATTTTATTGTTCAGGTCAGCAATACATTTTGTTTTCAAATAGAGTATTTTTACAAGCAAACTTGATATAAAACTGCAGCAACACCGACGAGCAATGTTTCACTTAAGACAAAGAAATTAGAAAGTGGAAGTAGACCAAAAAATAACGAAAAAGTAAGAGATAAACTAAAGAGAAAAGAAAGAAAGAAAGAAAGGAAAGAAAGAAAAAAAAAGAAAGAAAGAAAAGAAAAGAAAAGAAAGAAAGAAAGAAAGAAAGAAAGAAAGAAAGAAAGAAAGAAAGAAAGAATGACTGAAAAAAAGAAAAGAAAAAAAATAAGTACATGGTTAAAATCCAGCCATATTAATAATTTTATGTTCATCATCCTCGTGACACATTTTTTTTCGTGTGGCAAACAAACTAATCTCATTAAAACGTGAACAGTACTTGACCTTCTTACACTTGACAATTGACTGCATAGTACCTTACTTATTCACTGACTAATTACAGGCACAATCCTACTGATTTAGTTAAAGGCTTATAGTGAGTATAATACTTACACGAATGCAGTAAGTCCGGATTTGCTGTACTTGCATTACCTGTAGCCTACATATCTTGACGGAAGTGTGTTCTGAAAACAAAGAACAGAAGAAAGTTGGAGAACAAAAGAGATTAATACTGATGAATAGGAAGAGAGAGAGAGAGAGAGAGAGAGAGAGAGAGAGAAGAGAGAGAGAAGAGAGAGAGAGAGGAGTCAGACGGACAGAGACAGAGAGACAGAGATACACAGAAAGAGACAGAAACAGAGACAGAGACAGACAGAGAGACAGACAGACAGACAGACAGAGACAGAAAACAAAGAGAGAACAAGCGAGAGAGAGAGAGAGAGAGAGAGAGAGAGAAGAGGAGAGAGAAGAGAGACAGACAGACAGACAGACAGAGAAAAAGAGTGAGAGAGAGATAGTCAGGCAGATAGACAGACAGAGAGATGGAGAGACAGAGAAGAGAGAGAGAGAGAGAGAGAGAGGGAGGGAGGAGGGAGACAGACAGACAGGCAGGCAGATATTCATACAGACAGACAGACAGGCAGAGTGACAGAGAGAAAGAGATAGAGAGAGAGACAGAGAGAAAGACAGACAGAGAGAGACAGAGAGAAATAAGAGAGAGAGAAAGAGAGAGAGAGGGTGGGGGTGGGTACCTTGATACAACACAAAACAAAACAAAATCTTGGAAAGGTGTCACGATAATCACTATACACTTTATAGTCATTGCATGCGTGACATGGATAAGCACCAACAAACCCACATCAGGAGATGTAGAAGTTATCAATGAAGCAACAAGTTACTTCTTCTACCTTACTTTGTGCTGCTTCAGTTTCGGCACAAGTGTCCACATTAGCTCTATGAGTATTAAATTATGTGGACCAAGCAAACAGAAAAGCAGACGAACACCAGACAACCAAGAAACAAACAAACTTGCTGTAAGCGTTTTTTCAATGAAAAAGTACAAATTATCATAGAAAGGAAAATTATTTTGGGAAAGCATAGACGATTTAAAATTACGCTATTCAAAGAAGCAAACACACAAAACAAACAGACAGAGGAAGACGACGATGATTTTGTTACTGTAAATGTCATCAAGAATGTTTTATTTCAAAAACAGGATAGAAAAAAATTTCATCAGTACTCTCTGACTATCCTGAAAAAAATACAGAAATAACCATAAAATATACTTCTACACACGTTGCTTTTCACACAGTAAATGCAAATCTAAATAAACTACTCCTTTCCTAAACGGAGATGGACAATCGGAGATTCTAGTCCATGAAATCATCATCATCATCATCATCATCATCATCATCATCATCATCATCATCATCATCATCATCATCATCATCATCATCATCATCATCATCATCATCATCATCATCATCATCATCATCATCATCATCATCATCATCTCCATCATCATCTTTCTCATTTGTTTTCTTTGCTGTCCATGGAACTCTCAACATTCTTCTTAGAAACCACATCTCGGCTCCCTAAATCTTGTTCTGGCTTTGTTGACTGTCCACGCCTCACATTCGTACAACAGTATTGGTTCTATATAACATTCAATATATATATATTGGTTTTCGTTAGGAAGTCAATGCGTATTAATGATTCTTATCTATAATGATCCACCGATACAATTTCTGCAATCGCCTTTGCAGACAATTTTGTCTCTTTTCTGTTTCTTTTGGTTTGTTTCTTTATTAAACATTGTCAATATAAATCAGCCATTTCTTCGAAAACGGTTCTTCTGTTATATGATAAAAATATATCATCCTTGAAAGAAACTAACATTTGATTCTTTTTGATTTCTCGTTTTCTTTTGATTTTGTCTTCTGTTATCTAATTTTCCCCTTGTGTTTTGTACCCAAAAGGCTAAAGGTTCAATCGTGCAGAAACCGAGGTCAACACAAAGGAAGTTGGAAGAAATACGTTGATCCCTCTTTGATAACTTACTTATCTCGTGATGTGAGTTTTTTGCTGTTTGTCCTTGTTGTCCCGACAAAAAATTGTAGTGTTTGTTTAGCGTGATATGTCTTGAT
>JAPXFY010000013.1:7783070-7795570 GCA_030674185.1 Monoplex corrugatus | reverse complement strand
GGTGCGCGTGTGTATTTTGTTTCTTTGTTTCTTTGTTTGTTAGTTTGATTTATTTTGTCGTTGTGTGTTTGTTTGATTGTTTTTTCAATTGTTTACTGATTGACCTCGGACTCATGATCTCAGATCGCCCAGACAAACATATGTATATACCTGCCAGTGGTTAAATTCGTCTTCATGGGTATGCTCATGCAGAATACCAAATATGCACGTTAAGATCCCGAGTTTTCAGTTTCAGTTTCAATTTCTCAAGATGACGTCTTCGCGCTCGGAATGAATTCTATATGCACTAACGTCACAAGGGCCATGTGGTGGAGAAGATGAACAGCGAAGTTCTATTTTGATGAAACGTTCTCCAACGTCACAGTCAGATTTAAAAAGACAAAACCTGCAATTCATGTGGTGTCTTTTGTTTTCATGACGGACACTTTGTCAGAATGGCTAGACGATCTACTTTCTAGCGTTCGTTCTTTCGTTAATTTGTTCTTTTTTCGGTGCCTTTCTTTTTTCTTTTCATTGATTTATTTTGTTTCATTTTATAAGCACATATACATCAAATCCTCGTATAACTTCAACGATTATTTTTTTATTTCATTTTCATTCTTTTGGTTCATCTTTTCAATCCACCATTAATAAGCTAGGAGAATATTTCAAAATCTTGTTTTTTGTTTCCTTGTTTGTTTGCTTGTTTCTTTGTTTCCTTGTTTGTTTCTTTGTTTTTTAAGAGATGATATTTAATTTAAGCCTCACACGTTAAGGTTATTATGAGTTTCTTATCAAAGCTTTGTCTATTTAAGCCACCAGAAAAGGAACGATGGCCAAACAGCCTTTGCCAAAAAAACTTCAAGCTTATTATCAATTACGACATCCATTTAGTCTTTTGGCATCTGATTCCTTCTCTCTTCTGTCACTCCAATCATTCACATCGCTCTAAGCCCTGGGTTTGATCCTTTTACTGCTCGTTTTGATTCTGCTTGGGGCGTGATGGAACTGGAGACGAAATCGATTGTGGGTTCTGAAAATAAAGCGTTCATTTTATTTATTTATTATTTTTATTTATCGATTTTTTTAATTTTATTTATTTTTGTGATGAAATGTCTTGCCTGTTTGCTCGTCTCTCATAATCTCTGGCCCTCTTTCTTTGTATCTCTCTCCTTCCATTTATCCCTCCCTCCCCCCTCTCTCTCTCCCTCTTTTTTCTTTATGTCTCTGTCTCTCTTTCTCTCTATCTCTGTCTGTCTCTCTCTTTATCTCTGTCTCTCTATCTCCCTCTACCTCTGTCTCTTTATATGTCTGTCTATCACCCTATGACTCTCTGTCTCTCTGTCTTTGTCTCTCCGAATCTCGTTACCACTCTCTGTTTTTGTATGTCTCTGTTTCTGTCTCTACCTGTCTGTCTGTACATCTGCCTGTCTATATGTCTTTATGTCTGTATGTATGTCTGTATCTCTCTCTCTCAATTTCTGTCTGTCTCTGTCTGTGTGTCTCTATATCTGTCTATTTATCTCTGTCTGTCTATCTCTCTCACTCTCTCAGTTTATATCTCTCTATCTCTGTCTTTATGTCTGTCTCTCTATCTATGTCCGTCTGTCTCTGTGTCTCTGTTTCTGTCTCTCTGTCTCTGTCTCTGCTCTCTGTTTCTGTCTCTCTTTCTCTCTCTGTCTCTCTCTGTCTCTTTGTCTCTGTGTGTCTGTGTGTCTATGTGTATGTGTGTCTCTGTCTCTGTCTGTCTCTCTCTTTTCGTTTTTGTTTTGTTTTTTAATAAACTTTTGCTCTTGCTCTTTCTAAGTTCCTATGCGTTTTCAACCTTCAAACAGATTAAAAGAAAATTTTCTTTCAAGCCCAAAAGTGGTGGAATAAACTTCTGATACATCCACTTTAAGATCTCTCTCTCTCTCTTCTGCTCATTGTGATTTCTCATTGACGTGTGTAAAGGGAAAGCTTTGTCTGACATCTGCCTTCCGCTGATTCTGTACTCCTTGTCTGTCTGTCTCTCTTTCTTCTATCGTCTTCTCTCTTCTTCTTCTTCTTCTTCTTCTTCTTCTTCTTCTTCTTCTTCTTCTTCTTCTTCTTCTTCTTCTTCTTCTTCTTCTTCTTCTTCTTCTTCTTCTTCTTCTTCTTCTTCTTCTTCTTCTTCTTCTTCTTCTTCTTCTTCTTCTTCTTCTTCTTCTTCTTCTTCTTCTTCTTCTTTTTCCCTTCTTCTTCATTCTCTCTCTCTCTCTCTCTGTCTTTCTCTCTCCTCTCTCTCTGTCTCACTCTCCAACCATCTCTCTATCTCTTTCTCTGCCTCTTTGTCTCTATGTCTATCTGCCTGCCTGACGTACTGTTTGTCTGTCTGTCTGTCTGTCTCACTCTTTCTCTCTCTCTTTCATTCTCTCTCTCTCTAACTCTGCAATCATCTTTCTCTTTCTCTGTCTGTTTGTTTGTTTGTGTATTTGTCTGTCTGCCTGTCTGTCTGTCTTTCTTTCTCTCTCTTTTTTTATTTATGTGTCTCTGTCTCTGTCTCTGTCTCTGTCTCTGTCTCTGTCTGTCTCTCTCTCTCTCTCTCTCTCCTCTCTCTCTCTTCTTCTTCTCTGTCTGTCTGTTTCTCTTTAATGGAATTGGTGTTAGTTTGCCCTTTTAAAATGTCCATCCATGTTTAAACTTCAAAGAAACAATCATTTGATTTTCAACACCAAAAGAGATAGGGCGCCCTGCAGGAAAAAAAAAGTGAACAAAATGGTATTCCCCAAACCATCCTTGCGCTCATGTTATTGATGTGTTGATGTTTACGATTGGGTCAGTGACTTATAGGCACAGTATGTCTAACGTCTGCTGTCTGCTGATAACGTTTGTCTGGTGACGGTCAACCTGCAAACCCACCTCCTTTTCTTCTTCAACTCTCCTGTCGCCCTGGGCTTCTTTGGAGCTGGGTTTCATGTTCCCCCATCTCTCCTCTTAACTGTCATCCTGGCTTTCTCTGAACTTGGGTGTCATTTTCCCCATCCCTAATCTTCTTTGTCGCTAAAGCCTTCTCTGAACCCAGGTTTCATTTTCCCCATCTCTCTTCTTCCTGGTCGTCGTAACCTTCTCTTAACTTTTGTTTCATTTTCTCCATGCCTCTTCTTCTTCTTTTTCGTCCTCGCCTTTTCTGAACTCGGGTTTTGTTTTCCCTATTCCTCTTCTGCTTCCTCGTCGTCCCCTCCTCAGAACTTGGGTATCGTTTTTCCCGCCCCTCTCTTCTTTGTTGTCCTAGCCTTCTCTGAACTTGAATTTCGTTTTCCCGTCCTTCTTTTTCTTTGTCGTCTTAGCCTTCTCTGGACTTGTGTTTCATTTTTCCCATCTCTCTTCTTTTTCCTCGTCGTCCTTGCCTTCTCTGAACTTGGGTGTCATTTCCCCCATTCGTCTTCTACTCCCTTGTCGTCCTAGCCTTCCCTGAACTTAGGTTTCGTTTCCCCCATCCCTTATCTTCTTTGTCGTCTTAACCTTCTCTGAACTTGGTTTTCATTTTGTCCAGCCCTCTTCTTTGTCCTTGTTGTCCAAACCTTCTCCTAACTTGTGTTTCATTCTCCCCACCCCTCTTCTTTTTTGTCGTTCTAGCTTTCTTTGAACTTGGATTTCGTTTTCCCCATTCCTCTTCTTTTTCCTTATTGTCCCCTCCTTAGAACGTGGTACCGGTTTCCGTCCCTCTTCTTTTTGTCGTTCTAGTCTTCTCTGAACTTCGGTTTCATTTTTCCCATTCCTCTTCTTCTTCCTTGTTGTCCTAGCCTTCTCTGAGCTTGGGTTTCATTTTTCCCATTCCTCTTCTTCTTCCTAGTGGTCCCCTCTTTCTCTGAACTTGGGTGTCATTTTCCCTATCCCTCTTCTTTTTCCTAGTGGTCCCCTCTTTCTTTGAACTTGGGTGTCATTTTCCCTATCCCTCTTCTTCTTCCTAGTGGTCCCCTCTTTCTCTGAACTTGTGTGTCATTTTCCCTATCTCTCTTCTTCTTCCTAGTGGTCCCTCTTTCTCTGAACTTGGGTGTCATTTTCCCTATCCCTCTTCTTCTTCCTAGTGGTCCCCTCTTTCTCTGAACTTGGGTGTCATTTTCCCTATCCCTCTTCTTCTTCCTTGTTGTCCCCTCTTTCTCTGAACTTGGGTGTCATTTTCCCTATCCTCTTCTTCTTCCTAGTGGTCCCCTCTTTCTCTGAACTTGGGTGTCATTTTCCCTATCCCTCTTCTTCTTCCTGTGGTCCCCTCTTTCTCTGAACTTGGGTGTCATTTTCCCTATCCCTCTTCTTCTTCCTTGTGGTCCCCTCTTTCTCTGAACTTGGGTGTCATTTTCCCTATCCCTTCTTCTTCCTTGTGTCCCCTCTTTCTCTGAACTTGGGTGTCATTTTCCCTATCCCTCTTCTTCTTCCTATGTGGTCCCTCTTTCTCTGAACTTGGGTTTCATTTTCCCTATCCTCTTCTTCTTCTATTGGTCCTCTTTCTCTGAACTTGGGTGTCATTTTCCCTATCCTCTTCTTCTTCCTTGTGTCCCTCTTCTCTGAACTTGGGTGTCATTTTCCCATCCCTTCTTCTTTTTGTCCTCTTCTCAATTGGTTCATTTTCATTTTTTTCTGTTATTTTTATGGTTTGTTTTCCTTCCTCTTTTCCTTTTGTCTCTTTCTCTGAATTGGTTCATTTTCCTATTTTTTCTTTTTGTCCTACTTCTTATGGTTTCTTTTTTTCTCCTCTTTTTCCTCTTTTGGTTATTTAAAGTTCCTTTATCTCATTAAGTTTACACTCTTTGGGTTTGGGAACTACGGTTGTGGTATAAAATGTGCTTAGGCGAGATGAATGCGATTATTGTTTACGATAATTGGGATTTCACTTTTGGGGTTTTCAGTTTTTGTGTCTGTCATTCTCATTCGCTTCGGTCTGTCTGTTTGTCTGCCTGTTGTCTTTATGCGTGTGTGTCTGTCTGTCTCTGTCTGTTTGCCTTTCTGTCTCTCTCTATTTCTCTCTGTCTCCATGTCTCTGTCTGTCTGTCTGTCCATCTGTCTGTCTGCTTATCTGTTTCTCTTTTCTTTCCTTGTCTCTGACTCTTGTCTCTTTCTGTCTCTATCTTTGTCTCCTCTGTCTCCCTGTGTCTCTCTGTGTCTCTGTGTCTCTCTTTGTCTCTCTGTCTGACTGTCTGCCTGTCTGTCTGTTTGTCTGTCTGTCTGTCTCTGTCTTTCTCTGTCTGTCTGTCTGTCTGTCTCTCTCTCTCTCTCTCTCTCTCTCTCTCTCTCTCTCTTCTGTGTTCACTGTCTGTCTCCCTTTGTATCTATGTCTCTGTCTCTCTCTGTCTGTCTTTCTGTCTTTGTCTCTCATTTCTCTTTCTCTATCTACATGTCTCTCTGTCTCTATCTTTCAGATCTGCTCTTTTGCTCTTTCTCTCTATATCTGTCTGTCTGTGTCTCTCTGTGTCTCTTTCGTCTCTATGTGTCTTTGTGTCTCTCTGTCTCTGTCTCTGTCTGTCTCGGCCTGTCTCTCTCTGTCTCCCTCTGTCTGTCTGTCTCTGTCTGTCTGTTCTGTCTCTGCCTGTCTCTCTCTGTCTCTATGTCTCTCTCTCTCTGTCTGTCTGTCTCTCTCTCTCTCTCTCTCTCTCTCTCTCTCTCTTTCTCTCTCTCCTCAGTCTGTCTTTCTTTATTCCCTTTTCGTCTACTCAACCTCCTAACCTTGCTCGTCACTCCTTTTCCTATCTGTCTTTTTGACCTGTCAGATTGTACGTCTGTCTGTCTTTCTGTCTTTCATGATCCACATGTCAGTTATAGAGGAAAATACAAAGACACACAAAACAAATTCATTGAACAATTACAATCTTATAAAGAGCTACATTGTTTGAAAGGAAAAACAAAACGGCTAGAAAACGTTCATGGCTGTTAAACATTTGCTTTTTGTTGTTTTTTGTTTTTTTTCAAGAGCACTTCCTGCCAGTTTTCAAGACAGTTTATTATTTTTCTTCTGAATCTTAATTAGAATAATATGCGACTATTGCGTGCGTGCATGCATGTGTGCGTGCTGAGAACGTGCGATCTTGTCAGTGCACGTGCTGGTAAATGAATATGCTTGTAACAACCACAAAACAAATCAACAACAAAAATAAATAAATTTGGAAAAAATAAGAAAACGTGGTTAAGACAAAAGAGAACAAAAAAAGCGAAAAAAGCCATTTAGTATAGATTGGATATGAATTAATATCTCTATCTCTGACTCTCTCTGTCTTTGTCTTTGTCTTTGTCTCTGTCTGTCTGTCTGTCTGTCTGTCTCTCTCTCGCTCTCTCTCTCTCTCTCTCTCTCTCTCTCTCTCTGTCTCTGTGTCTCTGTCTCTGTCTGTCTGTCTGTCTGTCTGTCTCTGTCTCTGTCTCTCTCTCTCTCTCTCTCTCTCTCTCTCTCTCTATCTCTCTCTCTCTCTCTCTTCGTCTGTCTGTTTTTGTTTTTGCCTTCGTCTTTGTCTCTGTTTGTCTGCCACTGGCTCTCTCTGTCTCTCTCCTGTCTCTGTCTCTGTTTCTCCATCTCTTTCTCTGTCTGTCTCTCTTTCTCTCTCTGTACATCTACCTCTCTGTCTCTGTCTCTGTCTGTCTTTCTCTCTCACTCTCTCTCTCACTCTCTGTCTCTCTTTCTCTCTCCCTTTCTTTCGCTCTCTCTCTTTCTCTTTCTCTCACTCACCCTCTGTCTGTCTTTCTCTATCCCTGTTCCTCTGCCTCCTAACTTTGCTCATTGCTCCTTTTCCAGTCTACCCACCTGTCTGACCCGTCTTATTGTACGTATGTCTGTCTTTCTGTCTTTCATGGCCCACATGTCAGTCATAAAGAAAAAAATACAAAGACACACAAAACAAATTCTTTGAGTAATTATAGTCTTACAAAGATCTACATTGTTTGAAAGGGCAAACAACAAACAGAAAACGTTGTGACTGTTCAATCTTTGCTTTTTGTTTTCAATAACTCTACCTGAGAATTCTCAAGACAGCTTATTATTCTTCTTCTGAATCTTAATCAGAATAATATGCAACTATTGCGTGCGTGCATGGATGTATGCATGCTGAGAACGTGCAATCCTGTCAGTGCACGTGCTGGTAAATGAGTATGCACAAAACAACCAAAAAACACAACAACAAAAAGAACAAGTGAAATTAAAGTAAAAAAAAAAAAAAATAATAATAATACACAACAAAATGAAAATCGAAAAAGCCACCTAGTACTGATTGGAACTAAATATTTCTCTATGTCTGCGTCTGTCTGTCTGTCTGTTTGTCTGTGCCTATCTGTCTCTGTCTGTCTGTCTCTATCTGTCTCTCTCTTTCTCTCTCTCTCTCTCTCTCTCTCTCTCTCTCTCTCTTCGTCTGTCTGTCTGTCTGCCTATGCGTATGTATGTATGTCTGTCTCTCTATCTCTCTTTCTCTCTCTCTCTCTCTCTCTCTCTCTCTCTCTCTCTCTCTCTATATATATATATATATATATATATATATCTCTTCAAACGTCTGTCTGTCTGCCTGTTTGTCTGTCTCTGTGTCTGTCTCTCTGCCATTGTCTCTCTCCTCTCCTCTCTGTCTATCTGTCTGTCTGTCTCTGTCTCGCTCTGTCTCTGTCTCTGTCTCTGTCTGTCTGTATGTCTGTCTCTCTCTCTCTCTTTCTCTCCATACGTCTGTCTGTCTGCCTGTCTGACTGTCTCTGTATATGTCTCTCTGTCACTGCCTTTCTCCCCTCTTCTCTGTCTGTCTGTCTGTCTGTCTCTCTTTGTGTCTTTGTCTCCGTCTCTCTCTGTGTCTCTGTCTCTCTGTCTCTGTCTCTATGTCTCTCTCTGTGTCTATGTGTCTCTCTCTGTCTCTCTCTCTCTCACTCACTCACTCTCTCTCTCTCTCTCGCTCTTTCTCTCTCTCTCTTTGTCTGTCTGTCTGTCTGCCTGTGCGTATGTATGTATGTCTGTCTCTCTCTCTCTCTCTTTTCTCTCTCTCTCTCTCTCTCTTATATATATATATATATATATATATATATATATATATATATATATCTCTCTCTTCAAACGTCTGTCTGTCTGCCTGTTTGTCTGTCTCTGTGTCTGTCTCTCTGCCATTGTCTCTCTCCTCTCCTCTCTGTCTATCTGTCTGTCTGTCTCTGTCTCGCTCTGTCTCTGTCTATGTCTCTGTCTGTCTGTATGTCTCTCTCTCTCTCTCTTTCTCTCCATACGTCTGTCTGTCTGCCTGTCTGCCTGTCTGACTGTCTCTGTATCTGTCTCTCTGTCACTGCCTCTCTCCTCTTTTCTCTGTCTGTCTGTCTGTCTGTCTCTCTTTGTGTCTCTGTCTCCGTCTCTCTCTGTGTCTCTGTCTCTCTGTCTCTGTCTCTATGTCTCTCTCTGTGTCTCTGTGTGTCTCTCTCTCTCTCACTCACTCACTCTCTCTCTCTCTCGCTCTCTCTCTCTGTCTGTCTGTCTGTCTGTCTGTCTGTCTATCTTGCCCTATCCCCTCTTCGTCTACCTCCCAACCTTGCTCGTTGCTCCTTTTCCTGTCTATCCGCCTGTCTGCCTGTCTGATTGTACGTCTGTCTGTCTGTCTGTATGTCTGTCTGTCTTCCATGGCCCACATGTCAGTTATGAAGAAAAAATACAGAGACACATAAAACAAATTCTTTGAGTAATTACAGTCTTACAAAGAAGTAACTACATTGTCTGAAAAGGCAAAACAAACAACAACAACAAAACAAACAAACAAAAGAAAAACAAAAACAAAAACAAAGCAAAAACAACTAGAAAACCTTAATGACCGTTAAATCATTGCTATTTTTCAAGAGCGCTTCCTGCCAATTCTCAAGACGGTTCCTTATTCTTCTGAATCTTAATTAGGATAATGTGCGACAATTGCGTGCGTGCATGAATGTTTGCATGTTGAAAACGTGCGATCCTGTCAACGCACGCGCTGATAAATGAATTGCACAAAACAACCAAAAAAACAAAACAACAACAATAATGAAAATAATTCAGACTAAAAAAAAAAAATAACAAAAAAAAAAAAAAAAAAACCGCGTTTAAGACAAAACAGAACGAAAACCAAAATAGGCGTTTAGTACAGATTGGATTCGAATGAATCTCTCTGTCTCTGTCTGTCTGTCTGTCCGTCTGTCTGTCTGTCTGTCTGCTTCTGTCTTTCTGTGTATCTGTCTCTATTTCTGTTTCTGCCTCTGTCTCTCTGTCTGTTTCTGCCTCTGTCTCTGTTCTGCTTGTCTCTCTGTCTCTTCTCTCTGTCTGTCTGTCTGTCTGTCTGTCTGTCTGTCTGTCTGCTTCTGTCTCTCTGTCTGTCTGTCTGCTTTTGTCTGTCTGTCTGTCTCTCTGTTTATGTTTCTGCCTCTGTCTCTCTGTTTCTGTTTTCTGCCTCTGTCTCTGTCTTTGTCTCTGTCTTTCTGTCTCTTTCTCTCTGTCTCTGTTTCTGTCTCTGTCTCCTCTGTCTGTCTGTCTCTCTCTCTCTCTGTATCTCTCTGTTCACTGTATGTTTCCCTCTCTGTCCCTGTCTCTCTCTGTCTCTGTCTCTGTCTTTCTGTCTGTCTGTACTTCGGGGTGTGTGTGTGTGTGTGTGTGTGTGTGTGTCTGTCTGTCTTGTGTTGTGTGTGTGTGTTGTGTCTCTCTCTTTTGTGTGTGTGTGTGTGTCTCTCTTTTGTGTGTGTGTGTGTGTGTGTGTGTGTTGTGTGTGTGTGTGTGTGTGTGGTGTGTGTGTGTGTGTGTGTGTGTGTGTGTGTGTGTGTGTGGTTGTTATTTGCTCTGTAATGTTTGTTATCTTTGTAGTCAAGCTGTGAATTACAACAGTGGTAGCAGGGCACATGATGATGATGGTGACTGCACATGTAATCTGCATATTCTGTCTTCGGACTACATTCATGTTGGGTGTGTTCATAATTCCCTAAGCCACAGGAGGATGATATGACTTAGATGATCTTTAACGCGCATAATTGATGTTCTAGGTGTATATATATACACACGGAAGTTTTGGGCACTGGCAGATCTACATTTGTGTTGACCTGGGGAATAAAAATGAACAAAAGAAAGAAAGAAAGAAAGAAAGAAAAAGAAACTAAAAAGAAAGTAAGACAGAAAGACAGAAAGAAGAAAGACAGACAGAAAGAAAGACAGAAAGAAAGTAAAAAAAAAAGAAAGAAAGAAAGAAAGAAAAAAAGAAAGAAAGAAACTAAGAAAGAAAGAAAGAAAGAAAGTAACGAAGAAAGAAAGTAAGACAGAAAGAAAGAAAGACAGAAAGAAAGAAAGAAACAAACAAACAAACAAAAAACAAGAAACAACCAACCAACCAACCAACAAACAAACAAACAAACAACAAACAAACAACAAACAAACAACAAACAAACAACAAACAAACAAACACACAAACAAACAAAAAACTCCACCATTTTCTCACAAGGCAGAAGGTACCCAGGAAGGATCGAACACCAGACCTTCCGATTGGACGTCTTAACGTCTTACCCACTTGACCACTACGCCCATCACTTCACAACGTAATGCCAGTGAATGAGGAAACAGAGGGAAGGTCTATATAGATTGGGAAGACCCAGGAGATGCGAACGAGTACGAGGGTACAAATATCCCCAGAGCGTGACATACGGGTGTACTTTAGTCTTGAAGAGCATCCCTGTGACATGAAAATTCCATTAGCAGATGCTGTGTGTCTCTTAGTGTGCTTTACCGTAATTTGGAAACGTGGAATAGTACAAAGGTGTGTCTGAGATGGCGTGTGTTGAAGCCACGCCCGGTTTGAATCTTTTCTTTCTGTTATTTCTTGATTTCTTTCTTGATTTCTTTCTTGATTTCTTTCTTTCTTTCTTTCTTTCTTTTTCTTTCTTTTCTTTCTTTCTTTCTTTCTTCTTTCTTTCTTTATTTCTTTCTTCTTTATTTCATTTTATTCGAACGAACACGCCAATTTCTGTATGCAGTTAGTTCGTGTGGGTACGTGTGTGTGGTGTGTGTGTGTGTGTGTGTGTGTGTGTGTGTGTGTGTGTGTGTGTGTGTGTTGTGTGTGTGTGTGTGTGTGTGCGTGTGTGTGTGACTTGTGTGTGCGTGTGTGTGTGTGTGTGTGTGTGTGTGTGTGTTGTGTGTGTGTGTGTGTGTGTGTGTGTGTGTGTGTGTGTGGTGTGTGTGTGTGTGTGTGTGTGTGTGTGTGTGTGTGTGTGTGTTGTGTGTGTGTGTGTGTGTGTGTGTGTGTTGTGGGTGTGTGTGCGTTTGTGTTCGTGTGTCTATGTTTGCGTTCTCTCTCTCTGTCGCTGTCTCTCTCTCTCTCTCTCTCTCTCTCTCTCTCTCTCTCTCTCTTTGTGTGTGTCTCTCTGTCACTCTGTCTCTGTCTCTCTCTCTGTCTCTTTTTCTCTCTCTTTCTCCCTCTCTTTATTTATGTTTCTCTTAGTCTATGTCCTCTCTCTCTCTGTCTCTCTTTGTCTCTCTCTGTCTTTCTCTCTGTCTCTCTGTCTGTCTGTTTTCTCTCTCTCTCTCTCTGTCTCTGTCTCTCTCTGTCTGCCTCTCTCTTGCTTGTGTGTGTGTGTGTGTGTGTGTGTGTGTGTGGTGTGTGCGTGCGTGCGTGCGTGCGTGCGTGCGCGCGCGCGCGCGCGTGCGTGTGATCGCTTCAAACATATTACTAAAATTTACTTTCTTAGTGGCTGTTCTCTCGAGTCTTTGAGTCTGTGTATTGTTGATTAATGGACTATATTCTCCCAGGAAATGATAACATGGGAAGAGGAGCCTGGAAAGTAAGGTTTGGAAACTGACAGGTAACAGGGTCATTAGGCAGCAAATACGAACTGTTGAAAGATAAGAGAGAGCGCTACAAACAGTCCATTCACGTAACTTACAAACCTTTGAAGGGGTACCGTGAAAACGAATTGGGAACAAACAGAGACAATTTCAAAAGGAGAATAGTGGAAGAGCATTCCTACTAAAGATAAGACTGAATATCTTAGAACCCAACAGGAAACGTTAGTCAGAAAATCTTGGGTTCCACCCAGATACACGCTTTTACCCGTAAGATGAAGGGTGGAGATTTTTACAGTTTCCCAGGTTATTGTTATTGTCATTATTGTTTAAGGCCCAGCTGATTGCGCAGAGCCATACCAGGCTATAGCCATTTCAAAACATACACAAGATTTCAACAGGTGAAAACGGAAAGAAAAGTACATACACATATCCGTTCATTCGTGCACATAATTTAAGGAGATGCCCCTGGCATTGACCACTCAGTCCAAATTATCACACAGGTGATTTAGAAAAAAAACATACCTGAATACAAATTTTAACGTAATTAAAGACACTAAAACATATAAAAACGGGCTTAACACACCTAGAATTGCTTCCACATATCTCATTTTCAAAGAGCCAAAATGCACTTTAACTCAATCGTTTAATAAAAGCTAGATGCTTGCGGCTAGCTAATCCAGGGGTGAGCTTGTGTACGTACGAAACTGGTCGTAGAAAATGTAGCAAAAATACCAAATCCATTAAATGCGATTACCCAGTTATGAACCCTAGGAACATGCGA
>JAPXFY010000013.1:7765570-7768070 GCA_030674185.1 Monoplex corrugatus | reverse complement strand
GTGTTTGTGTGTGTGTGTGTGTGTGTGTGTTTGTGTGTGTGTGCATGTGTATATATATATATATATATATATATATATATATGTGTGTGTGTGTGTGTGTGTGTGTGTGTGTGTGTGTGTGTTTATGTGTTTATGTGTGTGTGTGTGTGTGTGTGTCTGTGTGTATCTCTGTCTGTATGTATGTATGTCTCTCTCTCTCTCTCTCTCTCTCTCTCTCTCTCTCTCTCACTGTGTGTGTGTGTATGTGAGTGTGTGTGTGTGTGTGTGTGTGTGTGTGTGTGTGTGTGTGTGTGTGTGTGCGTGTGTGTGTGTGTGTTGTATATGTGTGTATGTATTAGAGAGGTTTTATGTAGGTGTGTGCCATATGCTAAAAAACATCACAACTGACAATGGCAAAGGTGCTTTACCTGTGCATAAACCCCATGGGCTGGTAAGGTCTTGAGATCCTGCCCAGTATATAGGTTTTATATAAGTCATTGTATCATTCTATTGTTGAATCAATATATTGTAGTGAAATATATGCCTCCATCCACGTAGAAAACAAAGACATATTAAGCAAACAAACAAACAAACAAATAAATAAACAAACAAATAAACAAACGAACTAAAAGCAAAAAATCACTGATATCACTGCACTAACCCTCAAATCTTTTTGCTTCAAGGTAACCCGTCTATTGGCAACCCAACACACAACCGCTTCTCGCTTTCTTACCCAGTTTATCGTCTCCATCACCTTCATTCTCTAAGCCCATCTTGTATACCTGATCCTCACTTAATGTGAAGATGTGTCTGATATCCCTTAAAAGACAACTGGCCTGGTTGACGGCAGGACATAATATAATAATAATAATAATAATTACAATATTTATATAGCGCAAAATCTTGATAAAATCAAATCTAAGCGCTGAAAACACACACACACACGCACGCACGCACGCACACACACGCACGCACGCATGCACACACACGCACCCACGCACACACACACACACACACACGCACACACACACACACACACACACACACACACACACACACACACACACACACACACACACACACATACACACACACACGGCTATAAATGGGGAGAAAGAATAAAAACAATGGAAAATTATAGAGAGCATATTATATACAATTATATATTGCAATGTGATTCCCCTCCGAGTGGAGACAGGCTGCAGAGGGGATTGAGTGAGGTCAGGATTTTATGCAGAGGAGAAAAGGTGAGTTTTGAGAGCGGACTTGAAGGAGGCAAAAGTAGGTTGCTGACGGACTGAGAGAGGAAGTTTGTTCCAGGAGAGCGGACCAGAAACAGAGAAGGCTCGTGGACCATAGGTATTGAGCTTAGTGCGTGGAAAGCGAAAAGTCAGAGGATCGGAGGCAGAGCGGAGGGTACGTGAGGGAACATATATCTCAAGTAGGCTTGATAGGTAATCGGGGTCTGCGTTATTGAGGCATTTGTAGCACATGGTGATCATCATCATCATCATCATCATCATCATCATCACATTTTCAAAACTATGCCAGCTTCTGTGGCCTATAAGGCGGTATAGAAAATGGATAAAAGTATTAAAAAAAGAAAAAAGTAAACAAAAGAAAAAAAATGACCACAATAGAAACATCATTGAGTGCAAAGATCATTAAACAAGTGATAGTTACTATGTTCTGTAGCCTACATACAAACATCAGGTTATCTGTACAAAACCCATTATCATCAGCTGAGCCAAGGCACACTTGGCTTTATGATAGAGCTGCATGGAGATTGTGATCATCACTAGCGTAACTGGTGATTCAAACCCACAATATCCAAACGTGTGCCTGACATTCTTTCAGTTACTACACTACCACCAATGAACCATGGCTTTGATAAACATAATTGCAAAGTATGAAAGCAGAACTTTTATCAGAGCCATAATTGAGATGTAAAATGCTAGCTGAAGACAAAGGAATTTGGCCTCCAAACAGACAATGCAGTTGTGAGAATTCTTCAAGAGTGAGATGTAAAATTTTACAAACTTTGTTTTATTTGCTTTTGTTTTCCTTTTAATTTGCATATATTCACATTCTCTCTGTATGTTTCTCTGTATGTCAGTCTGTTCTCTTCTACAACTTTCAGCCGGCTATATTATCTCTTTTCCATATATTTAGATGACATAAAAAGCAATGAAGATGAAGCAATTGAAGCAGATGGGTTTTCTGTGGCATAGACAAATCGTATAAGAAGTTCAAGTGGAGAAACAGTGAAACTCACTTTACTTCTTTGTACAGTCAACACTTTGCATGCTTGATTTTTGTCTACCTTGGTTGAATCTCAAAACAGTTGACAAATGGACAGCGTGACAGTCATGAACAGCTTTTTCAAAAGACGCTGTAAGATACGTGATTGTGATCAAATAGAAACTTGCAGTTCCGAAATCTCGGCTGAGAGAATTGAATCAAGCCAACAGCCCACTGTCTGAAACTAGCAACACTGCAGCGTTACGTGCTTAGACTCAAA